>APFE030941343.1:14156-29898 GCA_000404065.3 Pinus taeda
CTAATTATGTAAATCTTATGAATGGGAACATATTCTTTTAACTTAGGTATTAAGTATTATGTATTAAGCTAATGAATTCTTTATTGTCTTTACAAATTTGTAATGAGCCAATTATTTACCTCGTAATCAATTTTTGTCATTTAATAACCTCAGACATAATCCCAACTACTAATAATATTCCATATCAATCTTACTTAAGTTTCATTGTTACACCTTTTGTGAAACTACTAATTAAAACCAACCATATTTGGTTGATTGGATTTTATAATTTTATGAATGAATTTGAACATTATGTATATATGTGTGTTAATGGGGTTACTTAGTTAGATTGTCTAGTTTCCAAAATGTCCATGGATAGGAGCAAGTTATTTTTTTTGGGATAGTTGTTTTCCTACTAATCCCTTTGCTTTCCAGTGTCCAGCCAATGTCTAACCTGAAAAATTAGACATGGAGCACCTTTCCATCCTTCAATATCTTATGGCGTTAAAATTCCTTGGAAAATGATCTTCCTAATAAAATGGGAGCCACTTCGTAAAACAAAGGGATGACCCTCCTTTGCACTTGGGACACTTGGTTGAGGCACCACACAGAGGATGCATAGTGTGGGGAGAAAATATTGCATTCAATGGCATAGTTTATTGTCATATTCATATCTTCCCCTTTTCTTATTGATGGGCATCATGGAATACACATATTTATTTGGTAGTTATGAGGGTAGAGATGATCTATGAGGTATTTCCTGACGTCTGACCCTCTGAAGCTCAAAAACACGTCATATCTCCATGCTCTCCACATTCCCACTACCATTTAGAAAGAAACAGATTAATTTGTTGCTCAAAAACACCTCATATCTCCATGCCTTCCACATTCCCATTTCCATTCAGAGAGAAACAAATTAATATGTTAGCTTGAGAAGGTGTGATTCAGGAAACTTTATATGGAGCTACCCAGCTTGGATGTTAAGACTCAAGCATTATATGGAGCATTTGACTAAGTGCATCATGGAGCGCTTTACGTGGAAACTAGATACTAAGTGCATCATGAAGTGTTTTACGAGGGAAATGAGAAACTTTTGGTTTGGGCATCATTTCAATTAGTAAACCAGACAGACAATGCGTAAATCCCTACCATGTAGCATATCCACCACCATTTTTGAACCAATTGGGAAAATATCAGTTGAACCAATTGAATGAATCCCATAATCGCTTACAATAGAAAGGTCGCCTTAGGGAAATAGTAAGCCTAATTCTTAGTGTTGATTGTGCCCATTACATATAATTTAATTTTTAAAAGTAATTATTAATTAAAAAAAATTTATTAGATATTATTTAATTTAAATAGATTTAAAAACAAATTCAGACACCCTATGTCTGTCAGTGGCTCCCTAAAAAAATTTCGCATTTTTTCTAGCCAGCCATCCACTCAACTGGCCTGTTGCTCGCCCAGAAAATTGTGCAATTTTCATGAGTAGTCATCCAGCTGCCCAGCATCCCGCTCAACTCAGAAACTGTGCAAGGATGTTCAGCATACCATCCTCCCATCAAATGCATTGTTTTTTCCAGTAGACTCTAACAGCCCACTGCTAGCTCCCCAAAAAAATTGTACAATTTTTCCAAGCAAGCCTCCTGTGGCTCCCTACCATCTCCTAGAAGAAAATGCACAATTTTTGCTCCCAATCCCTTTGTTGCCTATACTTATTCCCTCAAAAATTGTGCAAATCTTTCATCTAGTCGATCTAGATCCCACAGATAGTCACTACTAATCCAAATTGCCCATCCAAGTCTCCTAGTGATCTCTGCACAATTTTCATTGACAGTGCTTGGAGCCCACATCCAAGCTTGAAATCTTCCTTGCACCGTTTCAAGATTCTTGTCCTCTCTCTCGGTAACCTACATCTAAAAGGAAAGGATAATGCATCATGGAAGACTAAGAGATTTTTGGATTTGATATCGTCTCGTCATGAGTGATTGTAGATATGGCTACATGGATGAGACATGACGCAGCGACAAATGAGATGAACAAGGAGAACACATGCAAGGATATTTGTTCATGAACAGATGAACAAGGAATTCATGTGAGGATATTTGTTCGCAAATGGACAAATGAGGAATGCGTGCAAGGAGATTTGTTCAGGAAGGGATGAATACATGAAGCATGTCAATGTACAAGCGAAGGAGGAACATGGACATGCAAACATCAAGCAAACAACAAGACCATCGAAGACTCCACACACCTTGTCATGTGAAGGTGAAGCTATGATACACCAAGAGCATATCCATCACTCAGCAACATAGTGGCTCGACATGAACACCACCACCAGCATGAACATACCATCACTGTCATGTCAATTCGTGTCATGAGTCATCTCGACCACATCACTACTGTGGGCCATACTGTTGTAAATCAATGTAATGTAACGTGGAAGTCTAAGAGACCCACATGTAAATCTAAAGATTCATGTAAAGTTCAAGAGTCATGTATTTCAAATAGTCATGAGGGAAGTTGAACAGTCACAAGGGCGATTTTTACCCTTGGCTATAAATACCCCTCATTTGTACATGCAATAGATTTTTCACCTTGGCTCCTCCCGCATAGCCTTGAGAGTCTCTAATATTTTCTTTGAGGAATGAGCAATGGCTTCAACAATCCACTTATGGGTTTATTGCTGTATGGTGTATTGACGTGTCTTGGAACTTTCCCTTAATTCAAAATCCTGATAACACAGCAGCACGTTTTCACACATGTATTGTAATTGTTTGTAAGACTATTCTTTGAACACTTGTAATTCATGTTGCTTTAACCTATGTTAAGGCAGTTGAACTATTTCAGTTGTTTTAATACATATGCTTATGAAAATGTGTTGTATAGCTTGTTAACGTTTTCTTTCCCATGTGGGCTACCTCATCAGACATTAGACAAAACCATTCCCATAAACTTGTTATAACAATCATCGTACTCCCGTGGACTATTCTGTTGGGTGTTGTACGTGATATCCATTCATTGTGTGTTTGTGACTACCACATCCGTGTGCACTATGCTGCTGGAAGCTGCGCATGTCCTGCTGTGTTGTGTGTCTCTGACAGAGTTGGGACTCTTCCCTTTCGACTAGAGACTCACTTCCACCCTCTCCCTTTGCATGAAAGAACCTTGACACAAGTAACACTATCACTCACCACACAAGTGAACCTCACTGTTTGAAGACAAAGCATACCACTTTCACATGCTAATAAGAAAGAGCTAAGGCATATCTTTAAGATAATGGCAACTGGTCCATCGTACTAGATGGGACCTGTTAGCGCTCAAGTCTACCTTAGGCTGAAATAAGGTAAAACTCAAGGCTACATCAAACCACGCTCAGCCTCGTAGCTAGCCCTACAAGGACAGGAGAGGGCTCTCTCCAGTCAATCTCGATAAAATGAGCAATAGGGTGCGAGATGACTCTAGAATGGGAACTGATTTTAGGCTAGTAAAGAGATAGGAAATTTTGATTTTGATTTTTTGGGTTTTGTTGGAGAAATGGGAAAAAACAATTTTGGGTCCGGGGATCAGGCCAAATCTTTGCAGAATTCGAGTTCGGGAGAGGTAGGCAGTAGTCTTAATGCTTTTTGATTAAGTGTATGGATGGATCAGAATGAAAAGGAGCTGAAGAGGGCAAGGGAGAACATGGATCCTCTCCAAACAGGCAAAAACATGTAAAACTAAACAATTTCAAAGGCAGAGCACTGAAATCAATGGATTCAACCTCATTTACTCATTCATTTAGTTTCAGAAGCATAAGAAGGGAATGGCATACATTAAACATGAAAGAAATTACAATAAACTGAGAGGAAACACCATCAAGAACTGAAAGCCACAAGAATCCCAACAGGTGCTGCAAAACCTCTGATCTTTCCTTAGCCAAAATATGAGAAATATGTACAATAATGTGTCAAAATATTTCCCAAGAGTCGAACCTATAGAATGTCTCAAAAATTACATCATATAGACCTCCTAACCCCTGTACACACCTCTAGGGGTCGAGCTCCTCCTTCTAGGAGCAGTTTGAACGAATTCCAAACATAGCGCTGAAAACTAGGCATCCAAACAACCTGCCTCTAAAAGAAGGGAAACTGATTCATTACATTAAAGTTTTGCTATTTTGTAAATGAATCATCTAGAATAGGTAAATAAGTGCCAAATTTACATCATACACATCAAATTACATAAAGATAAGTCACATATTACATCAGAAGGTGAAACTGGTGAAAACTGGTCGAATTCCTGAGCAAGAAGATGAAAATTTGACGAAAAATCTCTATGTGCCACGCGCCTGAGCTCTATGCGTCACGCGCCTTTCAACCTATGTTTGGGGCACTTTTTGACATACAAATCAAGCTCACAATAGCTGGTTGGAAAGCCTTGGATTTCTGCTATCCGGCCCAAGTGGAATTTCCCAATTTGGAGCTCATTTGCCCCTTCAAACTGTCATTCTCCCAGAAGTACTTCCTGTTGGAGCAAAAGGTGGCAGCAAGGTGGTTTTCATGGTGTTTTTGGGCCTTTTGATCATCCAGAACTTGATGAAATGCTTCAAAAATTCTTGAGCATGCATAACTTACCATGACAAACCCAAAAATATAAATTTTTCCTTCAACAAGTGTCCCAATCAAAAGCGAGCGCGTCGACGCGCTACTCATATAGCTGAAAACCTGTTTTTAGGCCAAAATATTTCAAAATGACAAAAATTTCTTCGAATTCGCTCAAATTTGGAGCGAAGACCCTCCATCATGTATTATGTCCAGCCAACGAAGCCTTGGCCAAAAATCTGTAGTGGATCAGGCTTTTTTCGCTGTTTTAGTGCTCTACTCAACCTCCTCTTTAGAATCTTCATTTTTGCTTTGCAGACATGCATGCGAGCCCAGTAATGATTTTTCATATGACGAAGCATGTCTTTGTCTCTATTAGCCTTTTGCTCCTGGATGATCTCCTTTAGCTCCGAGCTAGGAGAGCTTGCATCAACATCAATAATCATGAAATCAGTGTCCCGACCTCCTGAAGGACCCTCATCATGCATAGGCCTCTTGCCTCTGTCCTGGATCTATACCTGTGCCAAAGAAGAAGGCAAGACCCCTCCCACATCCTGTGGATATAATACTCACTCTGCTGATGGAGTCAACGAGACCCCTTCCACCCCGGGTGGAGATAGTACTCGTCTTGTAGCTGCAAATAAGGCCTTGTGGCCTCGCTGGTATGTCACATACAATGGAGCACTTATATGCTCGATCTTAGGAATGTCAGGCTGGTGTGAAGGCTCTCCCTCATCATGAACTACCTCGAGACATGGCTATGGCATTGTGAAGAAGTCACGGGAGATGAAACCCTCCCAAGTAATGCCCTACTGTGTCAACTGATGTACCACTATGATCTTGATCAGCGCGTAATGATATATACTTCTATGCTGATGTGCTCGGGCCTTCTTCTTTACTAAAATTGTCATCCTCTCTATGTTGCAATACATGAAATACGGAATGTTCATCATACGTACCCTCGTGAAATGCATCAACAAACGGACATGGTACGCATAGAGACGTGAGAATCTACCCTCGCAACTGAAAAACCGAATGATGAGTTTCATCAATGGTGCAAACTCATCCTCAGGAATCTGAAAGGAAAAACCCTGCTCAAGTGTCTCATATACCCAGGTTTGATGTATGGCTCATAGTAGAATTTGTCTGACTGCTGACGTTTGTTCAGTTCCTCTCCTATATTTGGTATCCCGGTGGCCTGAGCAATAGTCTCTGGTGACAGAATGAAATTTACTCCGGCGAGGTTTACACGGCCATCATGTAAATGTAGAAAAAATAAACGAACTAGTTCATGATGATGCTGGGTTTGTGAGATCATCTCATAGTATTGGAAACATGACTGACGCTGAAAACAATCCATTGCAAGCGGGCAAGCCTGCAATTGAGCCAAAGAAGTAGGCTCCTCCCTGACATGCTTACCACCTTTGCCACTTTTGTGAGACCTCCGTGGCACATTACCCTCAGCTGTGGAATCAATGTCATACTCTTGCTCATAAACCCAATCCATCTCTAACATGGCTTTGAAAACAAGATGTCTGCAATATGTATGTTGCAAGTAGTTGGAGGCAATTTGGCATGAATTTGGACGAAGGTGCGAAATTTTTTGGTTCTGAGATTATACGCATCGCGCATGTGCGCAGTGCATAGCATGCTCCCTATGCATAGCACACATGAAAATTTGCACAGGCCGGTGAAGCCCAGTGCATAGTGCACTCCCTATGCGTAGCACGCCTTCTGTATGGGTAGCGCGCACCCTCAAAGCCTGTCAACAACCCTTCAAACACGTCTTCAGCCCTCCACTTCACAAATTCGACTTTTGCCTTGAGAATTGGTGGAAATGGATGATTTTCCATGATTTATATGTGAAGAAAATATCTCATCAAATCAGATTTGATTTTAAATTACTCCATGACCCACTTTCATAATGTTTGGCATTTTGATGTTTGATCATTTAATAAAATGCCTTTCTTTGGCTTTACCATGATTTTCTGAATCTTGGACTAATGAAATGTCTTGATTTTTGCAGATATTTTGGCATTTGGCTTTGGCAAAAATCAGAGGCTTGCTGTGAAACTTCTTATGGTGAAACAAATACATTTATTACAAGAAATTGAAGTTTGACAATTTCTAGTTCCAAAACAGAGTTTTGGACTAGAAATGTCTTCAAATGTTTTTGATAACAAACGTGAAATAGAAATCTTTTGAAACCAATCTCATGACCTGTGGGCCTTTATTATATGTATGCAAAGGAGTGAAAACCCTAGACTCTAGGACTAAAGACTCTTTTTAACGAAACTAGTCATTTATGACCATGAACGCAATGACCGTGAACTTTAGTGATTTTTGAGGATTTTAATTAACCCTGCAGGTACAAGCATGAGGAAACACAAGACAACCAGACCCCCTCGTCAGTCAATGGCATGCCCCTAGCAAAATCCAATGAAGTGGAATGAGTGAGACACCTAAGAATGATACGCAAAAAGCGAACTGATCTCTGACGGAGGGCTTTAAGGACCGACTCTAACATTGGCTCCAATGGGGATGGTGGCTCCGAGGAGATGCCAAGAACGGCAGATATCTGGGAGAGTTAGATAGTGCCTTCATCCATTGGGCGATTGAGTCATTATTTCAACAGATAACACAAGACTTTTAATACATTTATTGACTGCAAACTTGACTGAAAACCGACTGAAATATGACCAAAACTGACTCGATTTTTAAATTGAAAAGACTGACAAAACTGACTTGACAAACTTTAAACTTACCATCCTCCATCTCCAGAATTATAGCCTTCACTCCGGGCCCCAGACTGAAGATAAAAGATCAATACACACTTGCAATAAAACAGAAGTAAAACAATATATACAATGATGATGAAATCAACAGAAAATACTCAGAAGTGGTATCGTTTTAGTAGCCGACCATTGATTGGCCCTCCAGGACAATCATCACCATTCATTTCCTTGAGAAGAAAGGCGTTTTGACCACTATACACTGCAATCTTAAAAGGACCCTTCCATAGGTTTTCAAATTTTCCGTGCTTTCCCTTATCTTCATTCCGAGCATCCCACTTCAAAACCACCTCATCTAGCTGAAACCTATCTTCCTTTGCCTTCCTGTCATATATCTTCTTGATGCGCTCCTACAACTTGAAAGTATTTTGAAATACCTCCTCCTATGTCTGTTGTAAATGAATCATCTGATTAATCCTCCGCTGCATGGGATCTTCCTCACTACCATCTTCCTGAAGCAATTTGACTATCGGGACAGCAAGCGAAGTAGGAAAAACCGTGTCTATCCCGTACACCAACTCGAAAGGAGACATGCCAATAGACTTTTTCTGACTTACCTGATCAGCCTACAATGCATTCACTAATTTCTTGTGCCAACCCTTTTTATTGATTTCCAGCAATTTCTTAATGATATTTACCAAGGACTTATTTGAAGATTCCGCCAAGCCATCTCCTTGCGGATGGTAGGCGGTCGAATGTCCCAAGCTGATATTGTACTTATAGCAAAATTCAATCATCCTCTTAGACTTGAAGGCCACTGCATTATCTGTGATTATCTTACTAGGACACCCAAAACGTGACAGAATATTATTTTCAAGAAAAGAAATAATTACCGCATCCGTGGCCTGTCGAGTAGGGATGGCCTCGATCCATTTCGTGAAGTAGTCCGTAGCTGTCAATATCCATCTATGCTGTCCGGAAGATGCTGGGTGAATTTCCCCGATGAAATCCAATCCCCACTGCTGGAAAGGTGCACTGACTTCAATTGGTTTGAGAGACAAAGGCTGTAGTTTTTGTTTCCCTTCGAAAATTTGGCATTCGTGACAATTCTTAACAACCTTATATACATTAGAAAACAAAGAAGGCCAATAATAACCTTCCCTTAGAATCTTATTCGATGTGGGTTTCCAAAATAGATGGCCCCCGCAATCTCCTCTATGAAAGTCCTCCAAAACTCTTTTGGCTTCCTCCTCTACCAAACAATTCAATAACATTCCACCAGGGTCTTTCCAATACAATGCAGAATTCAGTATGCAAAACTTTACAGCTCTCAACTTCAATGTTCTACTCTTATTTCTAGGCATTCTGGGAGGTGGAGATAAATGTTGAAGTACGTATAAGATGTCAGCATACCAAGGGGAAGAAACAAAAATATTAGATACTTGAACTGACGTACTCTCCTCATCTTCATTGGACATGGCAGCTATTATCACTTAAGAATTCTAATTCCCAAAATGCTCACATTAGTTTGATGGTAAAGATTCGGTGCTAGTCTAAGTATGAGTTTTTGTTTGCCTTAGAGTCTGAGTCTTAGGAGTCCACTATGCATTCTCATTCACCTCTAGTCTCATAATTCACACAATTTCCATGTGTCTTATTTATCAGAATCCTCATCAGTAGCTCATTAGCTGTCTTGATATGCACAGGTTGCAAGTTTCAAAAATAAGAAAAGAAAGGAAATACATTTATGAACTCCAAAGTTTTATTATGAAAAGGTAGTCAAATTCCAGGAGATCTCTAGAGCAACTGAAAGCACCGTTTGGAAAATTGAAAGAGGTTTTTATTCCTAACAGACAGAACTAGAAAAACCTCCTTCAGTTTCCTCAAATACATCATGAGCTGGGAGAAATGGATGACTAAACTTGCACTACGAAACTGCTGTAGGTGCAAGTTTTTCACAGGCATATTTCTCTGTTTTACACCTATTTTTCAAAGACACATTCTGGGCGGTAGGGAAGGTGTTTCAAAAAACCAAAAGGGGTTTTTGTTTAGCATGGATTTTGTCACAAACGCCTCCTTCAGTTTTTCCAAATACGTTTTTTTTGAGAAGTTATGAGCTCTGTCCCAAAACCTATTTTCAGCCAGAACAGAAGCTTATATCTCATGTCATCTTCACGTTGCAGAGATAGCTAAAAGGTTAGGTTTGTTAATAATCTCAGATGGAGTATATTCTCATATTGTCTTTGGTGAGAAGCAATTCATTCCAATGGGATTCTTTGCATCAACTATACCAGTAATTACTCTTGGGAGCACTGTGGAAACAACAAATATGAAGGAGAAGTTAACAAGGCTCGCTACATGCCACATAATTCACTTTGTCATTGCAACGAAGACAGTGAGCTCAGATGTTTATGTGTTTGATTACAGCAAGAATCCATCAAAGCCTCCTCAAGAAAGGGTTTGCAATCTTGAATTGATATTGAAAGGTCATTCTAATGAAGGATATGGTTTGACATGGAGTCCTCTAAAAGAAGGTCACATACTAAGTGGTTCAAACGATGCACAATATGCTTGTGGGATATAAATGCTGCATTTGGAAAGAAAGTGCTTGAGGCCAATCAAATATTTAAAGGTTCATGAGGGAGAAATTGAAGACGTTTCATGGCATTTCAAGCATGAATACCTTTTTGGCTCTATTGGAAATGATTGCAATTTCCTCATATGGGACATGCGTACACCTGCACCTAACAAGCCTCAACAATCAGTTGTAGTTCATCAGAGTGAGGTTAACTCTTTGGCCTTTAATCCATTCAATGAGTGGTTGTTGAGAAAAGAAAGCCCAAGACAGTCAGAGTTTGGTATTGAAACTGTGATTTTTGGAACAACTCAGCAGTTTCGTAGCGCGCTACGAAACTGCTGAAGGTGATGATTAAAGCTCAGTAGTTTCGTAGCGTGCTACGAAACTGCTGAAGCTAAACAGTCCAATTTCAATTAACCGGTTTTGAATATGAGCGGGAATTTTCAAAGGTGAATTTCTACAAGGTATGCACGGCATCAGCTGAAGCTATTAAGATTCAACCAGGTCAAGACAGGTGGAGATAATATGCATACGAATCTTACTTTAGATTTTTGTCATAAATTGAGTATATTTACCACACTTCAGGATATCTAGAACAGTTTGCAAGAATTTTGGCTTTCACACATGTAAATGGTGGACAGCACATCAAGGACGTGGCAGTCTGCTCCATTTTGGGTAATTAAAAGATAAAGGATGCACTTTGTTGAATCCGAACATCTTGAGGCAAACTAAAGAACGGTACACAAGGGTAGTTTCCTATATTTCAGGACAATGGAGAGGGTGTGGCATAGAAGACTAGCATGGAGCCTTGAACACTCATCACTGCCAAACTAAAAGGAACCAGATGTCAAAGAACGAGAACAATTATAGCCAAGGATTTTATTACCATAACATGGTGTTAGAATCCTACTTGATTTAGATCTCTGGAAAGTTTAGTTGAAGTCTGTTACATTTAATAGGCAGTTAAAAGTTGATTAGGTGTCATTAGAAGTAGATTTTGAGTTCCCTCATGCTTGAGGGGGAATCTCAATCAGATAGAAGAACTCTATATATAGCAGGAGCAACAATGTAATAGGGGTTGGAAAATTTATGAAAAAACTCTGATATTTGGCTTATGTAATACTCTGTTTTGGTCATAGAAGTTTGGCTTTGCTTCTCAGGATTCATGAGCTTTTGATGTTCAGAATATGTGGTATTGTTCTTTTCCTAATATTTGCAGTGGTATGAATGTGTAATCACTTAGAATTCACTTAAGGTGCTCTAACTTCCTGTATACATTCATAGACTGTGTGGTACTATTTGAGTTGGTATGTTTTGAATATGTTAAATGCTGAATGCCCTGACTCCTATGTAAGGTTAATACCATTGTATACTGAAATGATGTTGACTCCATAAGCCCAATGGATAGTTGCTAAATGTGTTTCCACCATTGATATTTTTACATTTGTTTCACAAGAGTTAGCCATCTTAACTATAATCAAAATCATTAACCCTTTTGAGAGAGCCCTCTCAAGTTGAGGAGGCTAAGCCTCAGCCTAAAGTAGGTTTGAAATAGTTACTTGAGGTCTTCCTGGTCTGTAGCCTTCCAGGGTCTAATTTTGAGATAACATTTTGGTGCGTCTGCCGAGAGCCTGAACTCTATTCATTCCCGAAATTAAGAGGTTGAACTTTTGAAGGTAGCAGGAGCTCAGACATCATTTTGAGGCTGCAAAACTACCTTGGAGACTCCACGCATCAAATAAAAAATTGGAAGGTGACTCCACTGCTAGAAGATCAGTAGCTTGATGAAGTTTCAAGATGAGTTCCACTGCGAGAATGAATGCCAGGTATGCTCCTATGAATCGGTCTCATATCCCTGGTTTTCCAAATCCTATGCCAAAGGTTGATTGGTTACAGGATCTTCCAATATTCAAAGATGAAAAGAAAGACAGTGCTGCTCTTCATTTGGTTAGGTTCCATATGCATGTACGCAGTCTTAAGGTTCAGTTCCTTAAAGATTGTGTCATGAAAATGTTTATGACCAGTTTAGAAGGAAAAGCATGGTCTTGGTACAAAGGTTTGGAAAATGGTTCAATATATTCGCTTGCTAATTTTCATGATGAATTCTATGAGATGTATAAAGAATGTCATCCTTCTTTATTGCTACTCAAAGATTGTTGTAGAAATTATTTAAGTCTTATTCAGTACTTGGAGGATTGCTATGGTGATGATGAATTTATGGATGAAGAAATTTTAGAGGCTCTTCATAACAATGCATTTCAACACCAAGAAGAAAGTATAACATCTCATGAAATGCAGCATGAAGATCAGCACGGGTTTACTTATGAAAACCATGTTTCATCCTTTGATATAAATGAGAAGATACAACAAACTTGCCAAGATTTTGATCACAATGAGTACGAAATTGATTGCAAAACCCATGAAGAAGTACTGGAAGATAGCTTTTATAATCTTCAGGCAGAGGAAAAGGTCGTTCAATTTTGTGATTCCTTGCAGCAGCTTACATCAATGAATGATCATAATAAGGAGGAAAATTACATTGTTTGTAGGAATCATTCGGAAAAGCAGTTGGATAGCACATCAAAGGGGTCTTTTGTGGTTGAGAATCAGTTGTCTGAAAATGAAGAGTGTTATGATGATCATTCTTTTCAAAAGGTTTCTATATCAGAACACAAGGAGAGGGTGTTGCTTCCTTTCTCTTTCGTGATTGAGGAAGAATACACTGTTATTGAAGATCAGTTTGCAAAACCAAAGAGTTATGAGAATCATCAAGCTGATTATGTATTCTGGGATCCTATAGCTAAATACATGGAAGAGTTTTACTCTCCAGCGTTTCAGTTTTTCTATGAAGGTCAGAGGAAATTTCAGTGGTAGTGGTCATCACAATATCATAGTGGTTCTGAACTCCGATGCAGTCAAAAAACTCAAATATCAGATAAGATAAATGATTGGCTACATTGGAAATTTCACATTGATTGAGCTGGAAGAAGTTTGAATTGATAGAGTAGGTAGGTAGGAAATGCAAATAAGCTCAAGGTTGACTGAGAATTTTTTTTAGTAGATATAGACTTCTTTCTCCTACAGTGATCATCAAGCTTAAGCCCGAGGTGAAGGCCCAAGATGCTTGAAGGGGATGCTTGTCAATCAAATCTATGTTTGTTATAAAGAAGACAAAGCACTGGACCTACATGTTCTTAGTGTACCACAGGGGCACACTATCCCAAGTGGAGCCACCCGTTATCGCTTAAGAATTCTAATTCCCAAAATGCTCACATTAGTTTGATGGTAAAGATTTAGTGCTAGTCTAAGTATGAGTTTTTGTTTGCCTTAGAGTTTGAGTCTTAGGAGTCCACTATGCATTCTCATTCACCTCTAGTCTCATAACTCACACAATTTCCATGTGTCTTATTTATCAGAATCCTCATCATTAGGTCATTAGCTGTCTTGGTATCCACAGGTTGCAAGTTTCAAAAAGAAGAAAAGAAAGGAAATACATTTATGAATTCCAAAGCTTTATTATGAAAAGGTAGTCAACTTCCAGGAGGTCTCTAGAGCAACTGAAAGCACAGTTTGGAAAATTGAAAGAGGTTTTTATTCCTAACAGACTGAGCTAGAAAAAAATCCTTCAGTTTCTTCAAATACATCATGAGCTGGGAGAAATGGATGACTAAACTTGGGCTACGAAACTGCTGTAGGTGCAAGTTTTTCACAGGCATATTTCTCTGTTTTACACCTGTTTTTCAAAGACACATTCTGGGCGGTAGGGAAGGTGTTTCAAAAAACCAAAAGAGGTTTTTGTTTAGCATGGATTGGTTCACAAAAGACTCCTTCAATTTTTCCAAATACGTTTTTTGTGAGAAGTGATGAGCTCTGTCCCAAGACCTATTTTTCAGCCATAACAGAAGCTTATATCTCATGTCATCTTCACGTTGGAGAGACAGCTAAAAGGTTAGGTTTGTTAATAATCTCAGCTGGAGTATATGCTCATATTGTCTTTGGTGAGAAGAAATTCATTCCAATGAGATTCTTTGCATCAACTATACCAGTAATTACTCTTGGGAGCACTGTGGAAACAACAAATATGAAGGAGAAGTTAATAAGGCTCGCTACATGCCACATAATTCATTTTGTCATTGCAACGAAGACAGTGAGCTCAGATGTTTATGTGTTTGAATACAGCAAGCATCCATCAAAGGCTCCTCAAGAAAGGGCTTGCAATCCTGAATTGATATTGAAAGGTCATTCTAATGAAGGATATGGTTTGACATGGAGTCCTCTAAAAGAAGGTCACATACTAAGTGGTTCAAACGATGCACAATATGCTTGTGGGATATAAACACTGCATTTGGAAAGAAAGTGCTTGAGGCCAATCAAATATTTAAAGGTTCATGAGGGAGCAGTTGAAGTTGTTTCATGGCATTTCAAGCATGAATATCTTTTTGGCTCTGTTGGAAATGATTGCCATTTGCTCATGTGGGACATGTGTACACCTGCACCTAACAACCCTCAACAATCAGTTGTAGTTCATTAGAGTGAGGTTAACTCTTTGGCATTTAATCCGTTGAATGAGTAGTTGTTGAGAAAAGAAAGCCTAAGACAGTCAGAGTTTGGTATTGAAACTGTGATTTTTGGAACAACTCAGCAGTTTCGTAGCGCACTGCGAAACTACTGAAGGTGATGATTAAAGCTCAGCAGTTTCGTAGCGCGCTACGAAACTGCTGAAGCTAAACAGTCCAATTTCAATTAACCGGTTTTAAATATGAGCGGGAATTTTCAAAGGTGAATGTCTACAAGGTATGCACGGCATCAACTGAAGCTATTAAGATTCAACCAGGTCAAGATAGGTGGAGATAATATGCATATGAATCTTACTTTAGATTTTTGTCATAAAGTGAGTATATTTACCACACTTCAGGATATCTAGAACAGTTTGCAAGAATTTTGGCTTTCACGCATGTAAACGGTGGACAGCACATCAAGGACGTGGCAGTCTGCTCCATTTTGGGTAATTAAAAGATAAAGGATGCACTTTGTTGAATCCGAACATCTTGAGGAAAACTAAAGAACGGTACACAAGGGTAGTTTCCTATATTTCAGGACAATGGAGAGGATGTGGCATAGAAGACCAGCATGGAGCCTTAAACACTCATCACTGCCAAACTGAAAGGAACCAGATGTCAAAGAACGAGAACAATTATAGCCAAGGCTTTTATTACCATAACATGGTGTTAGAATCCTACTTGATTTAGATCTCTGGAAAGTTTAGTTGAAGTTTGTTACATTTAATAGGCAGTTAAAAGTTGATTAGGTGTCATTAGAAGTAGATTTCGAGTTCCCCTCATGCTTGAGGAGGAATCTCAATCAGATAGAAGAACTCTATATATAGCAGGAGCAACAATGTAATAGGGGTTGGAAAATTTATGAAAAAACTCTAATATTTGGCTTATGTAATACTCTGTTTTGGTAATAGAAGTTTGGCTTTGCTTCTCAGGATTCATGAGGGATTTGATGTTCAAAATATGTGGTATTGTTCTTTTCCTAATATTTGCAGTGGTATGAATGTGTAATCACTTAGAATTCACTTAAGGTGCTCTAACTTCCTGTATACATTCATAGACTGTGTGGTCCTATTGAGTTGATATGTTCTGAATATGTTAAATGCTGAATGCCTTGACTTCTATGTAAGGTTAATACCATTGTATACTGAAATGATGTTGACTCCATAAGCCCAATGGATAATTGCTAAATGTGTTTCCACCATTGATATTTTTACTTTCGTTTCATAAGAGTTAGCCATCTTAACTATAATCAAAATCATTAACCCTTTTGAGAGAGCCCTCTCAGGTTGAGGAGGCTAAGCCTCAGCCTAA
>APFE030941345.1:0-81120 GCA_000404065.3 Pinus taeda
ATGTATTTGGTCATCACATGTAAATTTCTGATGTATTCCCACTTGGTTGGGTGGATGATCCCCACTTGGTTGGGTGATGGATATATATATTGAGTCTTTTAGTGATAGGAAGGTCTGTTATGATGTATAAGTCTTGGTTCTTCCTGAAGAACATTTTTTGCAGATCTTGCCTACAGTCAGGGGAAGCATGGTCAGCACAGCAGGACAAAGATTTAAGCATGTACTCAGGGGGAGCACAACCCTTTGCCCTTGATGACAAAGGGGGAGAATGATCTTGAGGATCTTGGTGTTGCCATCAAGTCCAAAGGGGGAGATTGTTGGCATTATGGCACAGGTTTGGAGCTATGGCACAGGTGTTGTCCTTGATGGCAACTCTCTTTGGTAACAGATCTCAGTTCAGGCACTCAGAGAGAAGAAAAAGACATATACGCAAGTTCATCTAAACAAAGTCGAGTATACACGCGGGTTATACGTTGAAAAAGCGCGTTAATGTTGGGGATCATACTTTTAGTCCATGGTAGTTAGTTCTTGGGATTTGAACCTATGTTTTGGACCGTGGCGTCTCGACAGATGTGTTGATCCCTAGTTTTGGGTTCATGGTATTGAAATGTTATGGTTTTTGGACAATGGTATTGAGGAAGGCCTAAGACTATAAAAGAGGAAGGAGATCATGTGGCAAAGGATCATCCGCATTATTATTGAATATCTGATATAAATGCTAGAGCTGGTATATTGGTAATTGGGTTGTGATGCAAATCTGGATCTGAATGAAGGAGGAACCTTAGCGCAAAAGAAGGATAAGATCTATTCATGGGTCATAATCTTTAAGCTTGAATGATAATATCTTTGTATGTTTTGGTCTACTAGATGTGGCGCTTACTTGATCTATAAGTCTGATAATCTGGGTTAATTAGTGATTGAATATCTGAACGAGTGAATTATCCTTTATATATTTGTACGCAGGATCAGTGAAGTGAAGGCGCGTATACACGCAGGTTCAGTGAAGTCACAACGCATATACGCAGGTTGTTTCATACGCAGAAGCGTATGCACGCATGTTTCAGGCTGATAAAGTAGCGTATATGTTTTAAACTGTGATCTTGCTGCTTCTGTTCACTACTGCTATGTTCTGGGTTCTGTTTTGGTGTGTGGTTACTGGTACTGTGTCTTGGGTACAGCTGTCAAAGATATTTCTACTTGATTCAGATCTAATTGGTGAAAGGTGATTGGTTGATGAAGAAATTCTTGATGATTGATTAATGTTCATGGATCCAGTCTGAAAATTTATGAAACGTGGACCCTAGAAGAAAGAGAAGGTTGTAGTCTTCTATAGGCCAGCACCTACGTACTAGTATCTTGGCTAGTGCAAGAGCTAAAGGGGGTTGTAGCTCCCTTCTAGGAGAAGCTGGAAAATGAGAGAGAGTTGTAGATCTTTGCAGGTTGCAGCCTGCATACTGGTAAAGGACTGCACCAGTACATTGTAAACAGAAGTTTCTAATTAAAGAAAGATAGAGACGAATTGTAGCAGGTGGTTTTCACCCACATTGGGTTTCCACCTTATATCTTGTGTTCTTGTGTGTGATTGTCTTTTTGCTCTATTTTACTGTCTCTGGTTACTGGTTATTTGATTCTGCATCACAGATTAACAATCATCATCAGAAAGTTAAAGTAAATTAAAAGTTTGCTTTGTATATGCGGGTTTCCTTCTGAATAGTTGTGTATATGCGCGGTTTTAATTAACTAAAGTAGCATATACAATTTGGTTTTAGAAAAGGAATATTTGACCTGATAATACTGATTCACCCCCCCTCTCAGTATTATTTCCAACAACAACTTCATCATCCATATTCTATAAACTAAATGTTTTATTTCCATTGTTCTCAAAACTTTTAAATGGCCCTAACCATAGGTTATCAAAATTTTCACGCTTTCCTCTCTCCTATCTTCTGATATCCCACCTCTAGCACCAAATTTCCTTTATTGAATTCTCTCTCTCTGGCCTTCTTATCAAAATTATTTTTCATCTTGTACTAATATTATTGCAACTTAATCTACACATGTTCTCTATCATATTGAAGTTCTATCAATTGGTGTATGTGTCTTATGAAATCATTGGGTTCTTCATTAGAATTGTGCAAAATCCCAAATATGTGTTGTTAAAACTTTAAATTAGTATCCCAAATATTTTTATGATCTTATAATACCTTCTTAATAATTATAATAATAATTTTATTAGAATTCTAGGCTAAACCATTTCCTTGTGCATAATAAGCAATAAATCATTCAAGGAAATCTTATATTTTGACAGAATCTAATCAATTTTACTGATTTGAAAGCCTAGGAATAATTTGTGATGATTTCCTTTAGACATCCAAATCTAGAAAAAATGTTCTCTTTTGAAAGCTTGATTTTCATTATATCAGTTTCAACCCTGGTTGGAATTGCTTCTACACTCTTAATGAAGTAATTTGTAGTTGTTAAGATCCACTTATGTTGACTGCTAGAAGATGGGTGGATCTCTCTAATGAAATTAGGGCCCCATTGAACAAAAGGTGCCTCCACCAGGACTGGAATTAAAGGCAATGATAGTAATTTTTGCTTCCTTGCAAATAACTTACATTGTACACAACACCTAACTTTGGCACCTACTTGAGAAAATAGTTTAGGCCAATAAAACCTACTCTAAGAATTTTATGTGTTGCGGCCCTCTAGGCATAATTCCCTCCACATATTCCTTTATAGAAATCATTTATGACTTGATTAGCTTCATTTTCAGTCAAGCATAGTAAAAACATACCTAAAGGATCCTTCAAATACAAATTTTCATTCAAAATATAAAAATTAGATTGCTTAAAGTTTCAAAGATCTTACTTTATTTTTTTGAGTTTAGATGGACATTGAAAATTTTGTAAATAAAAGAAAATTTATTTGCACCAATTTGACAATGAAAATTTAACCTTTACATTTAGAGAAGGTTCTTATGTATTCTTCTCTAAGGGGAAATGAGTAAGATGCACAACTAAGTTGATGCTCAATTCCCTATAATTGGACTTTGTTAACATCTTAGCCAATCCTTATCCCTTAATCAACTTGGTTTGAATTTGAATTCAAATTCTTAAATCTTAGCAATTTGCTTGCCTCTCTTGCAATCACTATCAAACTGGGTCAAAATGGCTTTTACTATATTATTTGGTGCATATGAAATTATTCAGGAGTGTAAGACAAAAGTCATGAATGACTTAAGGTCTTCCATAAGTTCATAAGTTTCTTCTATGTTATATAATATTTCAATCTAGCATCCCTCATGGTCCTATTGAAAAATGATATTGATTGTTCAAAACTCTATGGTTTTTCTATAGTAAGACTACTACAATAGTTGAATCAAAAGCAAAGGAAAATGTACTAAAATATTTACCATAATCTAGCTAGCCATAATTAGAGCTTCAATGAGTGCCTTTTTGACATGAAGTAAATATATCCTCACCTATGGTATCCATTTGACTTCTCAGTCCTTTGTTTAACATGTTAGTGATGTCCTTGACTATTTTGGCATAGTTGGAGACAAATATTCTCACGAAACTAATCTTGCCCAAAATATTACTGTATCTATTTTTTATTCCGAAGAAAAGTGATGAACTTAATATTTCATACTCTTTCAAGATCTATTTTGACTCCTTCTTGAGAAATAATGTGACCCAAAATCTTCCATTCTTTCATTACAAATATGGATTTCTTGGGATTGAGGTAAATCCCAAATTTTCTACACTTTTGAAACATGCAATGAAGATGTTTCAAATGTTTAGAATTTTAATTTGAGAAAATAGTAATATCATCTAAATATATTACAATAACTTGTTATTTTCACCAAAATAATTCAAATCCATGGAACTATGAAATGTTGCACTTGCATTAATTAGACCAAAAAGGGTCTTTGCATACATAAAGGTGCCCCAAGGTGTAGAAAATGTCATTTTACTTAGATCTTCCTCTTGAACATCTATCTAATTGTATCTTGCAAAATCATCAATCATGGAGATTCTAGCTACTCCAATGACTTCTATAGAAGATAATCCATCTTAGGAGGTGGATATTATCCTTAAGTTATTCCCTATTTAGATTTCTAAAATTAACACACAACATGTTTTCACCACTCTTCTCTCTAATAGACACCCTTAGCTACCTATTTAGAGCATCTCAATGGAACTATTATTCTGGCATCCAATAGATTTTCACTTCCTTTTAAATAGTTGATAGAAAGATGGGATTGATTTTCCTAAGTTTCTACTTAAAAGGCTTGGAACCAAGCTTTAGAGGAATCTTATGTTGAGCGATAGATGTATCATAGGGACTTAAATATTTAAATTTTTAGGAAAATACATCTATATATTCTTTGAATAAACATATATACTTTTCCATTACCTCTTGTGGAATTAACTTTGTAATTTTAATCGTTGAATCTTTTGTTGTGCCAATATTATGGTCATCTATATCCTTTGTCTACTACTTTTCAAGTACATTTATGGGGAATATCATTATGATAAAAAATCCTTTCTAGTGGCACTAATCCTATGGGAATAAAACTGTTTCTTGATTGAAAAAATTTATGATTAGTAATGATATCCTATTGTTCTATTTATGAATATGGAGTTTGGACTTCTTCTTCCTGGTCAAATTTTTTAGAAATATAGGTGGTATATAATTCATTCATAATGTCCATAAACCTCTTGATATGTTGATCATCCTAAAATAACTATTAGTGTTTGACATTATCAGGAATAGATTGATGATGTATGGCCTCCACTTGACATTGTAATTGAGGAATAGTAGGTGTTTTGAAGGAAATGGTTGATACAACTAGAGAATCTGCTAGATGATTTTCATAGTATTTATATTAAAATCTTGGAAAAAGTTCCCAATGATATCTCATACCTCATTTATATAGTATCTAAGCCTTGGATGTTTAGTTTGGCACAAGTTTATGACTTGCTTGATTACCAACTCTAAATCACAGAAGACTGCCCCCCCCCCCCTCTTCAGTATTATTTCCAACACTTCCACCCACAATATGAGAGCCTCATACTCCACAACATTGTTGGTTACCTCAAACTCTAACCTACATTACAAAGATATGACTTCCTTAGAAGGTGAAAAAAAAAAATAGCTCAAGACCCTTCTTTTGAAGAATCCCCATCAAAATACAATTTCCATAGCTTATCTACTAAAGAATCTGTAGTATTGACAAACTTATTTACAATAGTTGAAGAATCAAAATTAGTATGTACAGACAATATATAACAATCCAACTCTTGGTCTATAAAATATTTAGGGAAATTGTTAGGATTCTTAGCATCACTTACATTAAAGGTGAACTTGGCTTATTTGTTTAACCTCATACTCTCTCCACCAAATAATGAAATTGTTGAACAGGTCATGTCTAGTTGAAGGAAACCACCCAAATTGGCACCCCATGGCCTAGAAACAAGCATCCCAAACTTGGATGGAATGTTTGCTACTACCACATCCACGACCATATTTTTAGTAGGAATTTGTGCCTAAGACATAACTAGGTATTTGATTAAGCCAATGCATTGAACCTTCCACGAATCAAATGAATATAGGTCATGGTATGACTTTGTAATTGGCATTTCCAAATTTTCCATTATAGTTATAGGAATCAAGTTATGAGATGCCCCCAAGTCTAGCATACAAAAATGAAGGATAAATTCATGAATCTTTAAAGTTACAAAGAAATGAGCAAATGCTTCATATATTTCCTCAACATAAGCACCAAATAACATATAAGGATTTTCATTCTATAAATTCAAAGTATCTTGATGACTTTCAGTTTGAGGATATTGAATCACTTTGTCCACTTAGTTTGATACATAGTATTTTTGGCCAATTTAAGCAATGAAACGTGAATTTTAATCTTTTCAAGATCCTTTTCCAAATTAAACAAAATGGAAATACTTTATGTCTTTAATTGTTCGTAGTGATCAAGAGGTTGTTGTTCAAGATTCTATGAAGTGGAAGTTCATATTCCTTTCTTTAGATTGATCCGTAGTAATTCTCTTATTTTGATTAGTTTGTTTGGTTGTGGCTACTCTAGGTCTTAAATCATATTCTTGTGAAGCTTAGCTTGAAGAAAATATTTAAAAACCTTATATTGAGACAAAAGATAAGGCTATATACCTTGAAATGTTCCATCTTCGTGCCAATTTGAATAATAATGTGAAGCACAACTTAGAGAATATTAACCCTCCAAACAATTTATTTATTTTAATATATAGTAAAAATCTTCTTCAACATGTTCATTAATGATCAAAGGCATTTGTTTAGGTTCCTTATCATTCCTTTTTTCTTTTTATAAAATTTGAGGATTGATAGGTCTTCAAAAGTGATTAGGTGGTCTATATGTGGGCTCTTGATCCCGTTTAGGAGAATTTCTATTTTCTAGCTCCATTTTGGCTATTTAATTAAACATATTCCTAATCATTCTTTTCATTTCCTCGATATTTTGGTATTGCACATTCTTTAATTACCCTTGAAGGGCCTGATTCCTCCTTTAGCTTTTTCCTTTCCCTTGTAACTACCTTTGTCTTCAATTTTTATAAGACTGCTAGATTGGCCTCAACTTGAACAACATCATCCTGCATATTAAATATTGTTCTAGATTTTCTCTCTCTCAACATTAACACAAAATTTGGATCAAAAGCACAAGAAAAAACAACATTTGCAACTGTAGAAAAAGACTTAGTATCAATAGGAATTTTATTGTATGTTTTATTAAACCTTTTGATAAAATTGGAAATGGATTCTCCAACTTTCCTCTTTTTGGAATCAAACTCTATGAGATAATAAAAATCATCTTTTTTCTCACCCAATATTTAAGGAATGTATCAGTTAGGTCTTTTCATTAATGAATAGACCCATCCTCTAACTCCTTGAACCATTTTATGACTTCCCCTTCTAAATATTGCATAAAAAGTCTCATATATACATCATCTTGCTCAATATGCATATTATCAGCAAAGTTCAAGAAAGAAGTTAGATGCGCATTTCCAATGATCTCACCTTCACCATTTTACCTAGGTAAATGCTTTAGATAACCATGTGGAAAATGATGCAATTGAGAAGGTTGCCTCAAAGTAGCATATCTAACTACTACTAAGTTAGCTACTCCATCCATTTTCTATTTGAAACTTTGTGGAAGACTTTGGTTTCTGTGATTGTAAATATTAAGAAGCTTATTCTTGCAAAACCTATTCTACATCTAGGGAAAGATCATTAATATATAATTTCAATTTCTTACCTCATTGTGACAGAAGAATAGGGATAGAATGAGAGAGCAATGAAAACAGTTCTTCAAATAACTCTAGTTCATCAACGATGGGAGATGTTTCTTTAAGGGCTTATAAATGTTTAATGGGAAAATAATTTTGGAGGGAGACAGTCTCCTTTTTCAAAGAGAGAAAGAACTTTTGGAGTTAATTCATTCGGTTTCTTTTCAGAATACTCAGGGAAGGAGACAAGCCCTTCAGAAGTAGGTAAAGAAGAATACTATGGTCTTCATCTTAGATTTTATTGTTTGATCGATATTTCAATATTAAAGAGGGTAGATATCTCTTCAAGGTCAGGATTACTCCTTGTAAATTTCCTATGAGATGTCAGGGTTCATAAAATGAAAAATCTCATCCTACCATTTCCTTGTTCACCATCAAGGAAAATGAATAATTGTTGTCCAAGGGAAAAATATCTCCATTACTTTGACCCGCAACAACACTATCAATTTAATGTTGTCCCCTTGAGATATTTTTTGGCTAGAAAACTATGCCAAGGCACCAATTATGATTTTCTTTCAAAGAGGTTATGTTCCAAATTAATCTCTTATTAATGAATGGAAGGACAATATCTTTTAGGTATTTAATCAAAAGGCTAGCTTTCAACTAGGGAAGATGAAAAATTGATTTAATTGACGTGAAAGGAAGAAGAAGGAGGAAATTTAATAGTTACTAGAACATTCACCCAATGCTTTAAGACTTGTTATTGAAGAAAATGCAAAGGAATAACATTCCTAAGGTTCTAGAACAAAACAAGAACTTCAATTTTATTAAATATCAATAATAATCTAATCAATCATTCAGAGGTGTGATAAAATAAAATTGATCATATCATAAATATATGTGTATAACATAACCTTGCTAGAAGTTAGGGAAATTGATTCTTGATTTAGCCTCTTAGGGATATTTCACATAACTTGAAATAATTGCAAAGATGAAAAACAAAGTATAAACTCACAAAGAAAATTGATACAAAAGAGATACACTGCAAATCGATGAAAGAAGAATATTTTTGATTATAGTTGTAGAAATTATTGTATTGAAATAACACAATATGCTTTAACTCTCAAAATATGAACCCTTCCCTTGAGTTCTTTAGTTTTAATATAAAAAAAATAATAATTATATATAATATAATATAATATAATATATTACAACAGATTATTGTTGCAAAGAGAAACTTTATAGGAACAAACTCATACAAATAGAAATATATTACAAAGGTCCAATAATATTTGTTCACTTATCCTCTTTATAGTCACAATTTGTTAATGGAACCAAGACACCAAGTGAAAATTTAGCCAACAAATACCAATATGACTTGATTCGATAGTTGTATGAAATTTCTACGGGCTATCCAAATATGTGAATTTATGATATGTGGGCGTATTTGGAAATGTGAATTTTACTTGACAGTGAATGTAAAAAGCATTCATCAGTTTAGACAATATGGTTGGATCCTTCAATGTTCCACTCATATTTGAAGATTTAGTGGAAACTGTCGTAGTTCTCAATAAAATCTCCCTCTGTGCATCTAGAGACACCAGACTACCATTTTGATCCCAACAAGAAGGTAAACTCATTTCCTTCAAAACATTTAACCTGGAATTAAATGATTCAACTTCCTTTTTAAATATTCTACATTAATCTTGAGCCTCTTGTATGAATTTCCCCTTGGTCAACACTTTATTAACTTCCATTATTACATATGTTATGTCATTTACACCCAAAGTCATCAACTCTTCTTAGTTTATGCTATTTAGAAACTTTAGTATTTTAGTAGCAATCTGGTGTTTGTCTCCTAATTCCCTCTGAATCTTGTTAGTAGCACATTCAATTTGGTAGACCAGTTATGAATGTTTTCCAATGATCCTAATGGATCCTCGCATCTCTTAGTATATTGATCATTATATCTACCCATTGAATTTTCCTTGCTCTAAAAAGGGACTTTGTTCCCACTAACTAATCTTTCAACCAATTTATTTATTTTTGCAATCTTGGCTTTAAATCGTAATTAGTGTGAATGGTTGAATTTATGTCAGATAGTTCCTCATTGAGGTTATTTATCTCAAAAAATTTCAATGTGAGTATTTGTTCGATATTTTCAATTTCAATATCTTTAATACTCTGTGATAGCATTGTCCTAAAAAGCTTCTATGAAGGATCAACCTTTGTTGCTAATGGTGTTGAAGAATTTTTTGTCCAAACATAATCTAATTTTTCCTTTGTGAAAATTTCAGTTTGTTGTGCATAATTTTCAAGATGTTTATTTGGTTCAATTATTAGGGATAATAAATGTTATTTTTCTTTATGTGTAGCTTCTAACACAGAAGTTTGAACGTGTAGTGTCTAGCATATGAGATTTCTTTTAAGGACATGATCTAGGTGGATATTGGTGGCCACCCTCTTATTCCACTTGGACCCCCAATATTGTCTCTTTCAGTTTTTCAGTTTCCTTAATTGTAGCACAGTTTACTATTTTTTGCAATTTTTCGGGTCCTAAACTTCTGGAGTTGTTTTGAGACCCTAAAATGACGTTTTAAGGGAAAATGGAGAGACCGAAAAAATCCCCAACAAAATAATTTGTTTGTTTTCAACCTACTCTTTGAGATCTTCGAAACAAGATATTATGATAGCCAAACAGAGATCATATGCCAAAGTTACAACCCCGGAAAATTGATGTACCAATTTACCCAAACACGGTCCACGATTTTGCCACTTCATCTCCTAGGGTTAGGTTTCTGGATGTTTAGGGTTTTCCATTGTTTCTCAATAATAAATAAGCCTTGGAGCCTCAGTGTAACACAAAGTTCACAAGCATGTAGCTGCCACATCTCTTTTCAGAGATAAGCTACCATCGTCTAAGCTAGTTTATTTCCATTCTGTTTGTAAGCATATTTCACTATTTTGATATTAATGAAAGGAAGTGTTATTTATACTACATCTCTATATTTATGGTTATATCTCTAATTTGTTGCATTCCTGGTTAAGTTCGGATCAGGACATGGATGTTAGTGTCCCCAAATTCAATCAAACCTTGTACAATAGTGGAATCATTTGGATTTACCCCAGTCTAATTATAGTCTGGTCCAAATCTTTAATTCTCATTTGTTTAATTCTCATTGCAATATTTTCCTACTTTAACTGATTTGTAACCTTTTTGAGCATTCACTCTAACTTGGAGACATTTTCAATATTTGTTAGGCTTTTGAAGAACATTTCTCCATTTTGTCTTTGCAAATCAATATGATCCACCAGATTAATTTTCTTCTAAATAAAAGGAAAACTTTGCTGTCTTGTAATCCTTTGTAGTTTTGACAAATTAAGCCTTTGGTTTCAGAACCACCATATTAAATGATCCCTTTTCATAATCCAAGGAAGAAAGAAACCTTGTTTATGATGAGCCTGAACCCTTTATTCAAGTTTTGTATATGAATCTTGTTTCATCTTGAGATTCTTGATTCTCATATAATGAATAGACATATTTTATAATAATAATACTAAAATTAATTTCTTCATCCAAATATACTTACCCCTCAATTTGTCATTTTGTTCTTATAGTTCTTCTTGTCCAATTTGTCTTTTTATGCATACAACTTATAATAAAGAACTTGAACATGGAGACTTCTTATTTCATGTTTTGGATGGAGAGGAATTGCGTTTTCAATATTCCTAATTCTTCCTTTTATGATTCTCTTTGGATGGAGTAGATTTGATGTCTTGCTCACCTCCTTGGCTTATTCAAACTTACCTTGATTTGTCTTGTTCAATGTCCTCTTTTAAAGTTGCATGTGATCTTGTTCTCCTTGAGAAAAATAAAATAAAATAACCATATATGGTCTTGGAACATGCTCTCAAATATTTATCCCTTCATATCATTTTAGATCTGAAGATTTCTTCCTTACTAGTAAAAAAAATTCTACAAAATAACATGAAACAAATTCCATTGGTCCACTAGAGGATGCTTGCAAAAGTAATAAAATTTGATAAGTGATTCATTACTTGAATCTATACATACAAAAAGAGACGAATGAGTTTGATTAAAGTTGAAACTTTAAAGTTGAAACTGTGTAAAAGTATGAGGGATTATTGAAGTTTAAAAATTAATAAACTTGTGAATCAAACTATGTAAACCCTTTAATAAATTTCAGTAAAAAAACAACTTTAAACTCAATTTCAGTAAAAAACACTTTTAAACTCTGTCTAAAAAAGAAAAATACATAATGAAAACATAGACATACATTCTATCACTAATATGGATTCTTCATGAAAAATGACAAATTCCTTTTTATACCATAAGCAATGTTGATGTATAAAATAAAGCATGAAGCAATTAATCTTGTTTGAGATAATGCCAAAGCATGAGAGTCATGTAAGTTTCAAACCAGTAATGAATCTTCGCCTAGAAAAAAGAATCGTTCTCATCCTTATCATGATATGGTTTGTCATGCATGAATCGTTATCATCCTTATCATGATATAGTTTCTTGCGCATGAATTGTCATTGCAATTTACACATAAAATATGCAACCAGAGGTCAAAATGTCATTAAATTTTTAATGCAAATTCATCCTGACGATGATTACCATGTTTATATGGTTTAAGAATGAGCACTTCATTACATAAAAGTTGAATTTACAATGCATTATATCTTTGGCATTTACAATGCAATAATGAACTTGGGTTCAAGGAATTAAACCATCAAATGAAATGAGCGAACAAAGAGAATAGCAATGGAAGGAAAGAATTGCCTGAACATAAAAATCTTGCATGATGGCATTTTTTGCAATAGAAAAATTTAGAAGTGGGATTAAAATGCCAAACAAAAATTATGAATATTTTTCGAGAAATTTAGCTCATTCAGCTCACATCAAGGAATTCTTCAAAACCCAGGGAAAATTTAGAGCTTGTGTCTTTCAGTCTATGGCAATAGAAAAGGCCAACAAAGGTTTCCGTTAATGTAAGATTAATTTTTTGAATGTTTTGGCTACCCTCTGTCAATGGAAATGATGGAAAATTAATTTGACATCAAGGGGAAGCTTCAACCTCACAAAAAATTCCACAGATATGCATTATTATGGGAGCTTTTCTTTTTTTCAGAAGAAAAAAACAAAACATTTTTCATTAAGAAGAAATGTTTTACATGAACATGAATCTTGATTGCACTACATTGACACAAAAGATTGATGCCATTGCTGGCCAAAAAAAACCCTGTAGCTACAGATAATACAACGCTGTAAGGCCCACAGGGTAAGAAAAAAACACAAAGTTGTGACACACATCAAAACAACGCAAGCATAGAGAGAAGATAGATACAAAATCGGTACTAGTATAGGGCAAGGGACCAAAAATACCAATGAAACACCAGAGGAGGGCAAGGGACCAAAAATACCAATGAAACACCAGAGGAGAAGCAGGTAGGCTTAGAAGATTTCAAAGGAACCATGACTTCTAATCCCTCACTTCACGGCCTGCTCAAAATGCATATGTCCGGGAATAAGAGACACAGTACGTTTAGAGAGAGCATCAGCTTCAGAGCGAAAGATATCTCGGAGAAGAGAGACTTTAAATCTTGAATTCTTTGCATCTAATTGCAAAGAAGAGGAAACCTCCAAAGCATTCTTTTTTCGAATCCAGCGAATCATGTTGAGAGACTCTTAAATGATCAGAATCATGTCAATGCTAAGCCACAGGGAAATTTGCAAGGCACCCCATAAAGCCAACATTTCGGCCCTATAGTTGTCCATGTTACCTCCAAACCACCGAAAACAGAAGATTGTGGCATGGTAAATATGGAGGGAGACTCCACAACCGCAACGCCCGCCAGCTGAAACCCCATCGAAATAGTATATCAGATATGTGTTGGCCAAATCTACAAATCTAATAGACCTAGGAGAGCCCTTGGGAACCCAGGGATTAACATCTAGGAAATGTGCAACAATGCGAAGAGAGGACAGCTTGGCATCATGGGCAATATGATGCCAAAATATCTTCAAAGATGTATTCATTCCGTGAGCGCCAGATGCCCCATAAAACATATAGAGAAACAACCTTGTATGTTTTTGCTTACCGTTCCCAGGAGCAAATCCAAACAGGAATAGAAGATTTATCACCATCAATCTGGGTTTCCAAGAGAGAGGACACCTTCGCCCAGATGTGAACTTAAAAGGGAGAGAGTATAAAAAGATGTAAGAAATCCTCCGTATCGAATGTGCAGAGAGAGCATCTGCCCGGACCCACAAAGCCTTTCTTTAGAAAAATATCCCAAGTTAAGATTCGGGTGTGCAGATTAACCAAGAGAAGCGTAAATTTTAAGAGGAACTTCCCAACTCCACAGGTGTGCAGAGAGATCGGCATAGGGTAGCGATTCGCTGCAGGAGGTGATATTTTCATATGATTCAAAGGTCGCAATTCTACCATTAAATAAATGGCTGCCCCAAATCAGTATGTCCATATGTTGTAATAATGAGATGCCAACCTGAAAAAGATGACTGCGGTATGCTTCCCATTCTCCCTCCAAGTAGTCAAGGATCCTGAAATTCCAAGTGCGAGTCCAACTAGGAGCAGACTGTCGCAATTGAGAACCCCTCCAAATGTTGGCTAGATTGTGAATAGTGAATACCCTGCTGATTGAGAATATTGCTAATGGGGGGCAAGAGAAAATGACATCCGAACATACCTTTGATAGCGTTCTTCCCCACTTGGATCTTCTGGACGTCACCAACCGCCCAGCGAAGATTACTACATAGCCATGGAATTGCAAGTCTAAGACTCCGCCACATAATTGATACACAGTATTTCGATGGGGCCCCTGCAGCGATCCACTCCTCCAATCCATGCTAGTGGATGTATTTGTCCATCATGACGTTTTTCCACAACCCATGTTCGCCAAAGATCCCCCAGATATGAGAAGCCATAAGTGCTAGATTAAAACTTCTAATGTTTAGTATGCCCCAGCCTCCCTTCTTGATCGATCTACAAATCAAACTCAAACCAGCAAGGTGGATCCTCATTTTTGTACTGAACCCAGACCATTTTTGTACTGAATCCCAATCTGTAATGTTGTATTTACAAGGCTTCAAATAACAGCCCAAATATTTGAAGCCCTCCGACAAGGAGTGGATCTTCACCACAAAAATTGAGGCAATTTCGATTATCTCCATCGAGTCCCCATCAACAGAGATTAGTTCAGTTTTATCTTTATTGATTCTTAGCCCGAAAGCTTTGTCAAATTTCTCAAATATCTTGTAGAAGGATTTCATTCAGAGATTTTTGTTGTCCCTGCACATAGAATGTCATCCACGAATAATAGATGTGACAGATGGTTATTTCTGGACATCCCACCACCTTTAATAGCTTCAGCCTCCTTCATGGCGTTGATCCTTCTGCTAAGTGTTTCCATCACAAAAATAAATAGCAATGGAGACCGTGCACATCCTTGTCTCAGCCCCCTCTGGATTTATCCTTCCCATTTTCAAGCACGAATAAATAACGTACATTCAAACCCTAAGCTAGGCAAATTAAAACCTTTGTAGATCAATTCCATATACTTCCTCATGCTTATGCCCTTGCGTATTCCTTGTAGAACGGTTTCTTTCCTTTCATCATGGCTTGGATAAATGATGTTATTATCCTTAAGCATAACAGACATTGAGATCTTTTCAAAAAGGGGTTGGAAGCATCATTTCATTCTCGTTTTATTCACTTTAATAAATACGGTAGTGAAAAGTGTCACTCTTGCCAGAAATTCTTCTAGTGGACTTGGTACAGCTATAATTTTATTATAAAAGGTTTTGTAACCAACTTACTTATCCAACTTTTTCCTTCAAAACTATGATGTTGTTTCCATCTTTCAGACCACATACTACAAATCCTCCCTGTTTGAAGAATTTTATTATAAAAGGTTTTGTAACAAAGTTACTTATCCAGCTTTTTTTCTTCAAAACTATGATGTTGTTTCCATCTTTCAGACCACATACTACAAATCCTCCATGTTTGAAGAATCTTTATCCTTGGAATATGTACTAGGTTTGCTAATGTCATAGATTTCTCTACAATGTAATTTCTTTTTCTCAAAGCTAGGATTTCCTTTCAAGATTATTATTTAGTTCTCTACTTTGTAGGAGTCCTCAAAATCCTATCAGTTTGTTCTTACATGTCATTTTAATAAATATGGTAATTGAAAAAGGTGTAGATGTGAATTAAAGTTTGATTAGTAATTCTTTTAATGGTATAAGTCTAATTTGAATATCATTAAAAATTATTGTGAATTTATGAGTGAAAACTTGCCCATCCCTTAGTTTTCATGTACAATCTAATTAATTCTAAAAATATGCATGTGAAATTTCTTTCATCACAAAATTTAGTAATAAAAGCAATGTGAAAAAGATTCCAACTACTAATAATATAACTTACTTTTAAAATGCCATGTAGAAGCTTTATCTTCAAATGTGTGGGGAAATAAAATAAACCATACACTCATCATGTTCTACCGTTAATAATAAGATAGCTAGTATGAATTTCTTAATGTGGCCTTCAGGGAGTTTTGATTTATTTGGATTAAAGTTGGAGAGCAATTGGTATGCATTCTTGGATGAGGAGTGGCCCTTAATAAGCTATGCCCCATGCACATTAGGCTCATTAAGTCATTTGATTTTAATTTCTAGCCAACATTATGGAGAAAGATGGTTGTACATATAGATACTAAATCAAAATCGAAGTCTTTGGTATTTTCAGGATGAGTAGGATCACAGGGAAAGGGTATTTGATCTAATGGTTCAATGATTTCATCAAGGGAATGAAAGATAAAATCAACAAAAAAAAATGTGCATGGGCTTCTTCTTTAGCTTGAGTTAAAACTCTATCAGCCCTTCTATGTCTAGGAAACTCATGCAAAAATAATAAGGTATTGATTTGATAAGCATAACCTTGGGTTACATGACAAAACATTTGATAATCTTGAGTGGAAATGGAGAAAATTCGCATTGGGTCATACACTAGAATAAAAATCAGGTTACAATTCAAATAAGATTGTATTAGTATTTCATTATCAAAGTGTAGCTTAATATCTTGAAAAATTGGTTCTAGACATGGTATTTGATCAATTACCTACAATACTTCTTCATTAATTTGTTGGTTGTGGTAAATTGCACCAAATTAGTTCAATTATCAACCCTACATGAGTGGTTCACTCCTATCACCAAAATGTTGATGTCGGAAAATGTCCTAAGTCAACTACACAACCTCACTCAATGAAAGGGCAAATTAGAACTTCCTTTATTAAAATGGAAAAGCCTCCAAATATGACATGGCCATCATTTCTTTGAATATTTGTTGATTAAGGCCCAATTCACCATTGGTTTCTTATGCTTTAAATCTGATGAAACTAATATGTGGATGCAAGATGCAAATTAATATAGTCCTATCTAGTCTATATATCGTATCTTAGCAATGAGTGTTAGGCAATTTATATGTCTAAATCCTATTACATTTTATTATCAATCTAGAGTATGCAAACTTGTGAAATGCAAACACACTATGTGCAAAATTAAATTATTTATTGCATGATCTATCTAGAATGCTTAATGTTTATCCTAATTATGAAATAAATGGAATGAAAGATAAATTTATCAAATTCAAATTATACTTTATTACATCCATGAGTGTATTAAATCAGGTTGTATTTAAGTGTTCAATCACCAATGAACCTTATACAACAATCCTCCATTTTGTATATTTCATAATACAATTCAGTGAACCTATGTAAATGAAACAACCACACTTCGTCAATCAAAAGAAAATTTAATCAATTTTGGCAATAATCATGTACTTGAATAATGATCATGCTATTGTGACCTTGTTGTCACCAGTTTATCTATTGACATGATTTAGGCACTTTTTGTTTCCATGAATCATCGTTTAAAAAAATACTAATCTAACTTGCAAAAGGAAAACATTGTTAATGAAATCAAATTACAAAATCAAATTATAAAATGAAATAAAATACCATCATGATCTATTTGGAGTAAGCTAAATCTTCCAAGAACAAGGCAACAAAATCAAATTATAAAATGAAATAAAATACCATCATGATCTATTTGGAGTAAGCTAAATCTTCCAAGAACAAGGCAACAAACTACCCTATAACATCATAAAGTAAGTCATAACATGCTACATCTAAAACTAGAGAATAACAATCTATGTGAAAGGAAATATTAAGAAGGTTTATTATATTCCATCATAAGTTGGATTATGGTCCAAGAATCATCTCCTTTGGAATGGAGAAAACACTCTTATCTACACATAAACTTTCTTTGAAACTAAGGTAGAGAATATTAAATTCAAATCCACAAGTATCCCATGTGGTTACAACAAATTGCTAATAATTATCAAGTCAACAACATCTAAAAAATATCTAAGATATTTGATAACAAATCTCATCAAAAGCTCCAAGATTCTTCTATATCCAAGATATTTTAATGATCATTCTAAATCTTCAAGAAATATTCAATTGAAGAAGAAATTTGAATTTTGAGGTATGTGATTAAAATTTGTGATGTTGCAAAATCTAACTATTTTGTAATCATCAACAAATTAAACCAATTGTAAAAAATAAGTGAAAGTATGTTTTTTTTTAATATTTATGCATAAGTTCACTTAAAATACTAAAATAATTCCATTTGAAAATATTGAGCCTAATCCCACATATAATCATAAAAATGGAATAACATAGGGTTACGAGAAAGTGAAAAAGAATTAAAATCAAAGGAAAGGTTGTGAAAAGATACTAAACATGATGTGAAAAGATGGAAAATTTGCGACTCAATGATGAGAATGCATTCAAGAGAGCCAATTTGAAATGAAAAAAAAAGGAAAGTGGAAATAGTAGAGGGAACAATCCACTCACCAAACATCAAGGCATGCACTGAGGATGAAGGATAGCTATGAATTGTCAAGACATAACTTGTTTCACATCAAATTATCAGTCACAAATAAAGGAAAGACATGGAAAGGGCATGGCAATAGTCCACCTTTACCATTTTCACAATAACCTGAGCTTGCTTTGAAGAGAGAGGATAGGCTATGTATCTTAAGAGTTACATCTAGAAAATTAGAAATGTGTATTATAAGCAAGCATGAATGTTAGAAATGAAGAGAATGGCCATTAAGCCACAATATTCATGAGATACAACATTCATCCTCCCAAGCAACAAAGAAAGTGATGAATGTTGAGAACAGTCTATGATTGTTAACAATTTTGTAAGAGTATGAAGCATAAGCTAACAATATCAATCTATTCAACATATGAACGTAGCTTATAAAGCCAAATAAAGGACATTTTCCAAGAAGTTGAAAGGTCTATTTTATAGAAAATTCCTAATAGACTTTAGGTTTCTATCTACTCAACTCTTATCCTTCTTATGTCCACTTTCCTTTTGTTTCATTTCAAATTGGATCTCTTGAATGCATTCTCATCATTGAGTCACAAATTTTCCATCTTTTCACATCATGTTTAGTATCTTTTCACAACCTTTCCCTTGATTTTAATTCTTTTTCACTTTCTAGTAACCCTATGTTATTCCATTTTTATGATTATATGTGGGATTAGGCTCAATATTTTCCAATGTGCCTCAATGAATGAGGGCTCAATGGATTTTTAATTTTATTTGGCTAATTAACTTCACAAATTAGTCTTGTCTCCCAATATAATGAATAGAAATATTTTACAATAATAATACTAAAATTAATTCCTTCATCCAAATATACTTTCCCCCAATTTGTCCTTTTGTTCTTATAGTTCTTCTTCTCCATTTGTCATTTTATGCCTACAGTTTACAATCAAGAACTTGAACATGGAGACTTTTTCTTGTATGTTTTTGATGGAGAGGATTTGTCTTTTCATTCTTCCTAATTTGTCCTTTTATGATTTTCTTTGAATGGAGTAGATTTGATCTCTGCCTCACCTCAAACTTTCCTTGGTTTGTCTTAATGAATGTCTTCTTTTGAAGTTGCATGTGATCTTGTTCTCCTTGAGCAAAATAAAATAAAATAATCATATATGATTTTAGAACATGTCCTCAAATACTTATCCATTCATATCATTTTAGATCCAAAGGGTTCTTCCTTATTAGTAAAAAATTCCACAAAATAACATGAAACAAATTCCATTAGTCCATTGGAGGATGCTTGCAAAAGTAATAAACTTGTATAAGTGATTCATTACTTGAATCTAGACATATAAAAAAAAGATGAGTGAGTTTGCTTAACGTTGTAATTGTGTAAAAGTATGAGAGATTGTTGAAGTATGAAAATTGATAAGCTTGTGACGTTGTAACTGTGTAAAAGTATGAGAGATTGTTGAAATATGAAAACTAATAAGCTTGTGAATCAAATTATGTAGACCTTTTAATGAATTTCAGTAAAAATTATCTTCAAACTCTGTCTTCAAACGAAAGTTACTCAATGAAAACGTAAGCATACTATCACCAGTATGGATTCTTCATGAAAAATGACAAGCTCCTTTTTTGTACCGTGAGCAATGTTGATGCAGAGAATAATGCATGGATTCTTCATGAAAAATGACAAGCTCATTTTTGTACCATGAGCAATGTTGATTCAGAGAATAATGCATGGGGCATTTAATTTGGTTTAAGATAATGCCAAAACATGAAGTTCATGCAAGTTTTAAACCAGCAATGAATATTCACTCAGACAAAAAGAAACGTTCTCATCCTTATCCTGAGATAGTTTGTCATGCATGAATTGTCATTGCAATTTGTACATAAAATATGCAACAAGATGTAAGATTGTCATTAATTTTTTAATGGAAATTAATCCTAATCAACGGCTGCCATGTTTAAGTTTCGCCATTAAATCGGGTTAGTATATGACTTTTGGCATTAAATCTGGTTAATGGTGAGATCTTTTCAAAAAGGGGTTGGTAGCTCCATTCCATTCTCGTTTCATTTGCTTTAATAAATCTTGTGAGAAAATATCAATTGATGTTTTTATAAATTATATCTCATAATCGAATTTAATTGATGTTTTCATAGATTTAGATCTCATAATCAAATTTCATTAATTGATTTGAGTCTATGTGCTCAAAACACATCTTAGTATACACTTCAAATGCTCAAAAAACTAACGTGGCAGGCCAGTAAAAATATGTGTAAAGTGTTTGGGACGTTAATTATTAATTTTGTGTGATATGCTTTTCATGAAAATCCAAGTTTCTTCACTCTATCTTTCAAGTTATGTTATATATAAGTTATGTTGATCCATGAAAAGGATTTTGATTTATAAAAAAGGCTTCCAAACATTGAGATTATCAATGGGAAACGAATGGTAAAAGGTATTTTACTCTAAAATTCATTCACAATACTATCACTAGGAATACATATTTTATACTTAAACAAGGTTAACTATTAAACTTGCACGTGTCTTTAGTTATTTCTTTGATTTTGTTATTTAATATGTTACTCTAGATATGCTAGATGTTGTATTTCTAGTTCCAAAAATTTGAGCCATTTGAGCCATTGTAAATTTTAACTATGTAAATTTTAACTATGAATAATTAATGATTGTAATAAAAAAATGAATTAAAAAAAAAAAAAAAAAAAAAGGAATATGTACACAATAAATAAAAAAATATATTTAAAAAACTGAAATTAAAAATAAAAAAAATATAATAAAAAATAAAAATAAAAATAAAAATATAGCAATATGTTTATATAATATATAATATATAGCAACATCCTTAAAATCACCAATACATTTACCATGGATTAGAATACTATCATAGTTCCTTAACAAAAACTACAAAACCATGGCAAAGACCACCACGCACCACAAAATTTCTAAAGGTTAAAACCTCATGCTAAAAATTATCAAAAATGAACACACAAATGCTTTCCCAAAAAAATTTCTAGGAGTGCTGCCCTCGAAACCCCCAAGCAAGAGAGCGTTCATCTCCCCTACAACAGCCACCCTCTCCCCTCCCCCTTTTGCACCCAACATTCTCCCACTTGTTTTATTTGCACACAAGAGGTCACAAGAGTACATGATCAACAATCCAAAGCAATAATGCTCATTGTTAGTCTACACTGAGAGAACTTCTCAGAACTTACAAATTGTATTAATGAATTTGCAACATTGTTCAAAGTCTCCATGTTTTCTAGTAGCACCTTCTCATCTTCATTCATATCTCTAAGAAAGTGATATTGAACATCAATATGCTTTGTTTTTTAATGATAAGTCAGGTTCTTCACCAAGAATATTGCACTCTAAATTTTGTAATCTCTCCTCATAGCTCATTGTATCAACACAATACCTAAACACAATCTCTATAAGAATATTGCTTCCTTGCTTGCATGAGTGACTACCGTGTATTCAACTTCTATAGCTAAGAGTGCCACTATAGAGTATCTATTGTTCATCTAGCTAATTGCTCCTCCAAATAGGTCAAACACACACCCAATTGTAGATATTTTGCAATCTAGATGTCCAACCCATTCCGCACTAACAAATCCATGTATGTCCAACACTCTCTCCAATCCTAGTCTTCCTTGGTAGCACAATCCATGGCCAATAGTGCCATGTAAATACTTGAAAACCCTCTTTACTATTTTTATAATGCTCCTTCCTTGATTTTGACATATGCATGCTTAATACTCCTGCTACATGTGCAATGTTTAGTCTAGTATAGATCATTGCATACATCAAGCTTCCTATCACACTAGAATATATAGCATGGGACATGTCCTCTTCCTCTTCCTATATCTTGAGACACTGATCTACATATAATTTTACGCCTACAACAATAGAAACCTTTACCGATTTACATAATAAACCTCTACAATATTTTCTCAACATACTTCCTATGACTTAACCAGAGTTTCTTATTTGTCTGATCTCTTTTAATTTCCATGCCCAAGATGAAATTTGCAACACTGGGATCTACCATGTCAAATTTAGAGGAAATTTGAGTTTTTACTTCCTTGATGATTTCCCTATCATCCCTAATCAACAACATATCATCCACATGAAAAGACCAAATAAATAAGATGATCACCTACTAATTTGAAATACACACATTGAGTTGATTTTCTCCTTGTGAAGCCAAGTCTCAATATATAAGTATCAAATATTTAATACCACATCCTTGGCGATTGCTTTAACCCATACAAAGGCTTTTTCATCCTACATACGAGCTCTTTGTTTCATTTCACAACAAATCCTTTTGATTGCTTCATGTAGATTTTTTTTTTTTTCCTTCAAATCCCCATGTAGGAATGTTGTCTTCACGTCCATTTGGTCTACCTCAAAATCAAAAGAAGCCACAATAGATAAAAATAATATAATAGAATTTAACTTGACAACATGAGAGAAACTATCACCAATTCAATTCCCTCTACCTAGGAATTTCTTGCTACTAACTAAGCTTTTTATTTCTCCACTCTTCCTTCTATTTTCAATTTCCTCTTAAACACCCATTTTCTACCAATGGACTTTCTTCCAGTTGGCAACTCCACTAGATATCAAGCCTCATTCTTATCCAAAGTTACTATTTCTTCAACCATGGCCTCTTTCAATAGTTTTCCATCCTCTGAATCCATTGCCTGCCAAATAGTTCTAGGATCATCATCAATAATAAACAAAGAAAAATTTGAATGGAAATTAGGTGGAGTATACCTTTCTAGTTTCCTTCTTTTCAGAATCCATCTCCTTACTATCAGAGTTTGTGTTTTTTCTTCTTCTAGTTATTTTTCTTTTGTAGAGTTTGATTAATCATCCTTTAATTCAAATTTTGTCTTCTTTGGTTTTTTCTCCCTTTGTAATAATTTTTTTTTGATAACATCTTTGATTTCTCTAAATACCACATCTCTACTATACACAACCTTCTTAGTTTCTAGGTTCCAAAGATTATAATCTTTCAAACCATATGTGTATCTAATAAGATATACTTTTAAGTTTTCTTATGTAGCTTACTTTTATTCTCCTTTGGAATGTGTACATAAGCATCACAACGAAATACCCTAAGATGTTTAAGAGAAGATTTCTTACTAGCCCATACCTCATGTGAATTATTTTCATTCAATGTTTATAAGGGCAATATATTTACCAAATAACTTGCAGTGTCCATTGTCTCTTCCCAGAATTCCTATTCTAACTAGGCATCACTAACCATCCTCCTTGTTTTCTCCTCAACATCTTATTCATCATTTCTACAACTCCATTTTACTAAGGGTGTACATAGTAGTTTTTTGCCTTTCTATACCTCACTTATTACAAAAATCTTCAAATTCATCCTTGCATAATTCTCCACCATTGTTTTTCATTATCATCTCAATTTTCTTATATGCTTGACTTTATATGAGAGCCTTAAACTCTTTGAATATTTCAAAGGCTTCAGATTTCTACTTGAGGAAATAAATCCATGTATTCATTGAGAAGTAATTTATAAATGAGACATAGTACACATATTTTCCTAGTGATGGAATGAACATAGGTCGAAACACATCATTGTGCACCAATTGTAATATCCCCTTTGTTGTTATAGCACCAAAGTGTTGAAAATGTAACTAGTATCAGTATTCATAATTGTTGATTAGCTCATGACATGATGTAATTTCTATGTATTTGTAAAAGAGAAGAAAATAAAATTATTATAAAGATCAAAGAAAAAATATTTTATGCATGGGTTTCATGCTCTATTTATTATGGTTATAGGTCAAAGCACCCATTGAGTGCTTCTAGGGTTGTGTCATGAGTGACTGTCCTTGTCATCATGCAATAGACCCTTCTTGGTTTTTTGTATCAAGAAAGAAAAATACATTTGTATCAAACAATGTGTCTAGCCCCTCCTCCACCAAGTCAGTTTCAACACCTATCAAGTCGGCCTCATGAAGGTGATTAGTCCACACAAAAAAGACTATATATAGACCATAATTTGACCTATTATGGAATCAAATCCAAGCAAGTTCAATCTGAATTAAGATAACAAGGAAGAAGAACGAAGGTCTAGAAGAAACAAGGAGACAAAAGGAGAAGCCGAAATCTAAAGTTTGTGTCCATCTCCCTCACATATGTAAGTGTTTTTTACGGTTATTTCAATTGTGATAAAGGTCGAGTTCAAGAGGTTAGATCTGAAATCTAGAGAAGGAGAAAATAGTGAAAAAGACAAGGAAAGAAAGAAGAAACCCTAGCAAAGAAAGAATGACCTAAAACTTAAGAATTTCTCTGAGGTTTGAAATTTTTGAGTTACAGGAGGGCCGAAAGTTGTAGGTCTACAATACAGGCCAAAATTTCGTTGCAAGAGATTGAGATATGAAGTTTGACTGAATTTGAAGGAGGTTGACTTAGATTGAATTTGTTGGATTAATATCACATGAAAGAGATTGTGTTGGTAGGCTGACTTGGTGGTTAGAGGAAGGTTTGTTGTTGGTCTAAAGGTATTTTTTGTCTCACTTTGAATTGATTCTTGAAGAAGAAGAGAATTTTGGTTGGGTTTTCCCTTCGGAGAGGGGTTTTTCCCTGGCTGAGAGCCCACACATTATGTCATTTGTTTTTTTTTATCTTCATGATTTTGGTTTTGATATTTGCTTGATGATAAGAAGATAAAATAATACATAAAAGAAGTTAATAAGAATTCAAATACAACAAAAATAATTATCAAGATAAGAAAATCTTTTTACCTTTCTAATTTTCTAACATGGTATCAAAGCTAAGGTGAAGAAAGGAAAAAGGTGGTTTGAAGATCATTTGTTCTCTAGTAAGGGTTCAATAAAGTATTCAAGGAAAAATATGAGAATTTTTTGGACTCTTGAAGATCTGTTTGGAAGAAAGAAGGAAGTCTTGGAGGTTAAAAATAAGTCTTGAGACCTCCCTTGAAAAAGGTATTGAAATAGTAAGCAACCCTTTGGAACTTTAATAGAATACCTCAAAGAGATTTAGTCCTCATCAAAAGTGACATTATCAAATATATCTATGGCATCATCAATGAAATCCGAGAATAAACTTCAAGGAGCTTCTAACTTTAGAGCATGGAAGACAAGGATGGACCCCATCCTTGCAAGAAATAAAGTATTGGACTTAGTACAAGGAAATTCAAAGAACCAACTGATTATGCTGGAAAGGAGAAGTACAAGGAAAGTGACATTATAGCCATGAACCTAATTGTTGATGGAGTTAAATACAACTTGATTCCCTACATATCCATGCTAGATACTTCAAAGAAAATGTATGATTCCCTCTCCAAGTTATTTACAATCAAGAATATTGGACAAGTGGCAAGTCTAAAGAATGAAATACGAATAGTCAAAATGACCAAAGATGATACAATGTCTTATTACTTTGTAAGGATTTCCCATATAAGAGATGAATTACAAGTAGTTGATGAAGTAATCCCTCATAACGAACTTGTGATTTTTTGCCTACTAGGACTACCAAAGTCCTAGAATTCCTTTGCAGTTGGAATCAGTAGTTGGAAAGATTATCCATCTTTTGAGGAAATGTGGACTTCATGTACTAAAGAAGAAGCTTGTCTTTCCTTGATAGGAGGAAATCAAGAAGATGAAGAGAAGACCACATCCTATTCTGCTCATTTCAAGAAGAAAGGAGGAAATAAGAAATTTAAAGGGTCAAAGAAGAATCATCATGGGAAGATTGAACTTTCTAAAATAGAATATTATTATTGTCCCAATATGGGACACTATAAGAACCAATGTCTTGAGAATCCTACGAATAAGAAAAGAGAAATATATCAAGCCACAGTTGCCACTAATGAAGATCCACCAAAGAAATCCAAAACTGAAGATTCAAATGTCAAAGACTTTTAAGTCTTAAGGGATGTTATCCCTTGTATATCATTTATTTATAGTTTAAGTCATTGATTTTAGGCCTTGAATAACTTTCTTTTATGATTGAATATGAGATTATTCTCTCTTTCTTTTGATTCCTAGGGTTTATAGATCTAATATGCTTTGATATAAATTTCTTGAGTTGCTTTGATAAGTTGAAGGAATCCCTCACAATATCTAGATTAATGCAAGATCAAAAGGGAGCCTCTACTTTTTACAAAAGATAAGTATTATGTTTTCTATTTCTTTCATTACATTGTTAACAATTTCCTCTATGTATATAGATCCATTTTTTTATTATAACCCATTCTTTTGTGCTTTCCCTAGAAGAAGGTTTACATGAATGCTTGTAAAAGAAAGGATTATGGCTAGATTTAGAGGGAGACTCTAAATAAAGACTCGAGTCCTAAAATAAATTTTGTTGCAACCCTTCAAGGTTTATAGAGGGTGAAATCAAGGTATGTTTAAGATTATAAAATTTGTAGCATTTCTCCATCAAAATTCAAAGGTACAATCAAATTTTTTTAATTTCTTTATGTTAATGACTCTCTCATGTCTAGGGTTTTTCTATACTTTCATGAAAATTCTTATATTATTAGGATGTTTGGTTCTTATATTAAATCAAATTTTGTAGTACTATCTTTTTCTATTTGTTCACTTTGGTAAAACCCTAGCTTTTTAGGATTTGTTGATAGTATCTAAGTTTCATGAAAAAACACTAGAAAAGGTTGATGTAAGAGCCTAGGGAATTAAATTAAAAAACTTTGGCGTAAATGCGTCCACTATGATTGAAATCCTAACAAGGTTTATATTTTGGGATATATTAGGTTTGGTCCCTTATTAAAACCCTAGATTGATAAATTTAACTTCATGCTCTTGTACATGTATAGTTTGTTGTATTGTACTTATTGATGATATTTGCAGGTAAAAAGTTGTAATTTTTCATCATGCTTGATGATGATGAGCATGATGGAAAGAGGGAGAAACCCTCATGACATTTATGGTGGAAAGTTGAATTCGAATTCTATGAAATAAATGGTGTTCCAAAAGGTCGAAGTTCTCTAATGACGTGATGATGAAAGAAGAAGAGTCTGTGTGGTTGGAGGAATAAAATAATTGATGATACACTTATATATCTAGTTGAGAGGGAGCTTGGATATATTTTATTTGTGAAGGAAAGTGTGTCATTCTCCCTAGTTGAGAGGGAGGACATGATTCTCTACTTTGTGTATCACGCACTAAGCCGGGACTAACAATCGTACATATGGTGAAGTCCATGAGGAGACAATGGTGACAAGGTTGGTATCTTGGAATTTATCCTAAACCATACATAGAACCCTGTGAGGGAGGATACATTGGCCTAGATGGTCTGTAGAACCCAGTTAGGGATGGTGTCTTGGCCTAGATGATATCTAGATCCTTGTAAGGGAGGACATATTGGTATAGATACCTAAATCCCTATAAGGGAAGGTATATTGGTCTATATGATATGGATATCCCTATTTAGGGTGGATATCTTAACCTTGATGATGTCTAGATCCCTCAAGAGGGTTGGTGTATTGGCTTAGTTGATATTGATATCTCAGTTAAAGTTGATATATTGGCCAAGATGACAGCTTAGTCCCTATTGGGATGGAACCCTGGTAGCCTAGATGGTACCTAGATCCCTTGACTACATTGGTGTCTTGGCCTGGATAATGCTCATATCTTTGTTGTAATTACTATAATGACCTTAGATGACATTGGGATCCATGATAAGTAGGTTTCTTGAATGACACTGAGGCCCATGATGAGTTAGTGTATTGGTTATTGACACTTGGATCCTTGATGATGAGTTAGTGTCTTGACACTTAGATCCTTGAATTAGTGTCTTGGCAGGTACCCTAGATGACACTTTGATCCTAGAAATAGTGTCTTGGTAGGAAACTTGGATTATAGAATTAGTGTCTTGGTAGGTATCTTAGATGACACCTGGATCTTTGATGAGTTGAGTTGATACCTTGTTGTTTTTACCTCAATGGTATCTAGAATTGTATATGTTGTTATACTCTTCTTAGAAAGTTTCTATTTGAGATCAAGCTTGTACCTGTTGAACAATTATGAATACCTCCCTAGTAAAGAGGGAGTGTTGAAATGTAACTAGTATTAGTCTTCATAATTGTTGATTGGCTCATGACATGATGTAATTTTTATGTATTTGCAAAAGAGAAGAAAAGAAAATTATTATAAAGATCAAAGAAAAATCATTTTAAGCATAGCTTTCATGCTCTATTTATTATTGTTATAGTTCAAAGCACCCATTGAGTGCTTCTAGGGTTGTGTCATGAATCATAGCCTATGTCATCATGTAATAGACCCTTCTTGGGAATTTTGTATCAAGAAAGAAAAATATATTTGTATAAAAAAATGTGTTTAGTCTCTCCTCCACCAAGTCGGCTTCAACAGCTATCAATTCGTCCTCGTGAAGGTGATTCATCCACGCAAAAGAGACTATATATATACCATCATTCGACCTATTGTGGCATCAAATCCAAGCAAGTTTGATCTAAAGTAAGTTAGCAAGGAAGAAGAACTAAGTTCTATAAGAAATAAGGAAACAAAAGGAGAACTCAAAATCTGAATTTTGTGTCCATCTCCCTCACACGTGCAAGTATTTTCTAGGGTTATTGCAGTTGTGATAAAGGTTGAGTTCAAGAGGTTGGATCTGCAATCTAGAGAAGGAGAAAAAGAGAAAAAAAGAAAATGAAAGTAGTAAGAAACCCTAGAAAATAAAGGAGGACCTAAAACTTAAGAATTTCTCCCACACGTGTGAAATTTCTAAGTTGTAGGAGCACCAAAAGTTGTAGGTCTGCAGAAAAGTCCAAAATTCTATTTCAAGAGACTAAAATCTGAAGTTTGATTGAATTTGAAGGAGTTTGACTTGGATTGATTTTGTTGGATTAAGCTCACTTGAAAGAGCTTGTATTTGTAGGTTGACTTGGTGGTTGGACGAAGGTTTGTTGTTGGTCTATAGGTATTTGTCGTCTCACTTTGAATTGATTCTTGAAGAAGAGAAGAATTTTTGTTGGGTTTTCTCCTAGGAGAGCGGTTTTTCCCTAGTTGAGAGCCTACACATTATGTCATTTGTTGATTTGATCTTCATGCTTTTGGTTTTCATAGTTGCTCCAAGACAAGAAGACAAAATAAGACATAAAAGAGGTTAATAAGAATTCAAATACATCACAAGTAATTATCAAGATAAGAAAATATTTCCGCCTTTTTTATTTTCCGACACAGAGGAGAATCTTACTTGATTCTCCTTCCCATATAAACATTGTTCACATAAATAAAAATCTAGTGAGAAACTAGATACACCATCTACCATACCATTACCATGCAGTACTTGAAGTCCCTTCTTTCTTATATGTCTCATTCTTTGATGCCACAACATATTATTTTCTCCCAAGACCGTAGCATATTTTCCTTCTTCTGATCTACTCTTAAGAATAATTATATTATTGCACCCATCACGAATAGTGCTTCCCAACAACTTATAAAGATTTCCAGTATGAACTCCCCTCACTAATAAAATTTCTCCTCAAACCATATTATAAGTATCCTTCTTAGAAAAAAAAAAGTAAACCTACATCGCTCATCTTGGTTACAAAAATCAAATTTATGGCCAATCCTAGGATGGGCAGAACACCAAGGAGTGTTATGATCCTTCCACCCATGAGCGTCAACTTGAATTTTCCTCGTCCTATTATTATGGCTATTAACTCATCTTGTAGGAAAACATTACTGCCATTATATCTTTCATACTTGCAAAAAAAATTCCTTGTTAGGAGTCATATAAAAGGATGTATCTGATTCAACCAGTCATGCCTCATGATCTACATGTGTACATGAAGAAGAAAAGTGCACATGCCCTCCTTCATTTGAGGAGTTTTTTACCTCTATAGAAGGAGCATCTTTAGACCCCTTCCCTTTTTTTAGCAATTTTAGATCTATAGTTGTTCTTTTAATGCCTTTCTTTTCCAGATACATAAATACCTTTACAAATTTTCCTGGAGATTTAGATCTTCCCCTATATTTATATCTTCCACTAGAGGACTTGCTTTTATTTTTATTCTGGGAGTTTCTTCTTATAGACAAGGAATTTGTCTTCTAACTTTCCATATTTTTCCATCTTATCTCCTTGTATAACAAGGATGAGACTATTATACTTGAACTTAAAGTAGTTTCATTACTACCTATGGAAACAACTAGACTATCCCACGAGTTTGGTAAAGAACACAACAAACTGATACAATTAGTTTCATATGAAATATTGATATCAACAAAGAATAATTTCTTACCATATTATTGAAGGTGTTTAGATGCTTTATGACCAAGTCTCTATCCTTCATCCTCTGGTTATACAATTTTTTCACAAGAAGAATTTGTTCAAAAGGTACTTAGACTAACACAAAAACCATAACTTATTCTACAAATCCCTTGTTATAAATTCTCCTAAAACATTTAGTACTACTGAATCTGAGAGACAAAACAATATTATGTTCTTTTCTTTTTTATCCAACGTGTTTTGGTCTTTTGCTGACATCTCTATCAGTGCAAAATGTATCCATAATGATCCACTAATTTGTCCACCAAAAAATATTCAGTTTTGAGCTTCCATAGCCCAAAACTATACCCATTGAATTTCTCAATATCTATCTTTGAATTTTTCACCATTTCTTTTCACCACAAGAATTGCTTCCGTAGCTTTACCATTGTAACAAGGTCTAACACAAGCCCGACCCAAACCCTTAGCCACTAAGATACTCACAAAGGCATTCCCTAGAAGCCAAAATTGCTAGAAACCAAATGTATATTTTAACCATGTACAATTGATTGTTGCAAATAAATTCTTAATAAAATAGAAAAGATGTAATAGCAAACACACACATTAACAAATATTTTATCTTGGAAACCCAAACTAAGAAAACCAGCAAATGTTTTTAATATATTCTTTTGTACAATATTAAAATACATATATATCTTTCCAATACATTTATCATTGATTAGAATACGACCCTATTCCCTTAACTAAAACTATAAAACCAAGAAAAAAAACACCATGCACCATAAAACCGCTAAAGGAAAAAGCATGTGCTAAAAAAACACCAGAAAAGGATGCCAAAAACCAACCAAAAGAAAGTTAGGGGTGCTACCCACACACCCATCGAGCAAAGGGGATTCATCCCTATTGCGCTTGGCGCAACATTAAAGATGTGGAGATATTCATGAAAAGAATATAATGCATACCCTGTAGTCATGTCAAGAAATTATGAGGGTTTCTTTACTACATATTTCAAATTTATGCATGACCTCGTACCGCTTGCAAATTTTTTAGATCCACACTTATCATCACTACATGTCATTTCCATATGCAAATTTAACTAAGCTATTTTCCTCTTATTAACTAGTTGCTTGGACTTATATACAATATTGCATTGCGCGATACATGAGTATGTTCTAAATTGGTATTACAATTTCACATGTAATGGTGAAGCACAATATTTATGCACAAGAACATTAAGGAACATCAATTTAATATTAAAATGGCATAAAAAATTTGATTAATCACAGAGCGCACCTGAACCAAAGCATATTCATACATAAGAAAAGCTACAAAATGCAAATAACATGAACTAAACTTTGTAAAATAACCACTAACGAGAAAACAAGAATATGCTCTATGAATTCAATCAAGCTTGATGTGTGGCTCAAAAACATAATCTTGCATATGATCACAAGGAACAGGAGATAAGTCATTATACTCAATCATTATCAATGCAACTTAAACAAATCATCAAAGTAAGATGAATCGAGAAAGCATCTTCAAAAGTGAAACCTAATACATACATTTAAAAATATAGTAGTGGCTTAAACCTATCAACTTGGGGCTAGTTGAGGTCAGGTACTACTAACCACTAATGAGTCACTAATTCTATTTTTAGGTTTCTCCCCTTTCTACTACTATCTTGCACATCTTCCATGGTACCTTCATCCTTCAAACATGCCTTCATTTTCAAAACCATCTACCCCTTAGGTGCAAGTTTTTATGCTGCCATTCCATGTGGGGTAAAATGGATTTAACCTTCCTTCACCATAACATGTTCAACCAACTAATGAACTCTTTGACTAGCTTCTCTAAGGTCCTTTCAAAACTATTGCTCAACTCTCGAGAATGATTGATTAAATTTAGTCATGAATATCAAAACATGGCCCTTCATCATAGTTTTGATCTAAAAATATATAAGTTTGCTAACTTTTTCATTTACTTTATATAAAGTGATTCAATTTAATGCTCCAATTGATGATCTGTAAATTTTCATGTATGTTCCATTAAATAATTTGTCATAACAGAACTAATAGGTTATACTTAGAAATCCAAAATCTACACTATGAGGGATTATTTCTCTTTAGATTTTTGGATCTATAAATTATTGTTTAATTCTTATGCATGAAAATTATAATTATCCAAAAAATAGGGAATAATGAAAAAAACTCACAAACCATGATTTGACACAAGACATAACATAGGAAACCCTTTTAGGAGAAAAGTCTGGTTGGAAGGTGAGGTTGCTCTGAACTCTTTCTCTGAATAGAAAATGGTTGCAATTACAAATAAGTAAGGCCTGTGGCTCATGGGATACTATAGTGTAAAAAATAATTTTGTGTGCTCTCTACCTATCCCTCTTGACTACTATGCTTGTTTATGGAACAAGATACACCTTAAAATAATGGAACCCATTTTCCTCCTAGTGGCCTGGTTATAACACAGCCTGATGGCCTACTAGTGGTTAGGTTTGACTCCTTCAACTCTTAAATAGAGTTACAATATGGACTCTTGTAGAGTATCCTTCATCATGATCATATCGTTAGCCCATTTTTCCATGACTAATGGGGTTGATGTGACATCCTCTAAAATTAGGGTGGACAAAACAAAAAGTTCAACTTTCGAGTGGCACAACTTTTGCATATAGACTCTGGTTGAGGCGATTATTGCACCGTTAGAAAGGTATCTATGTGTAGAATAGGAAAAAAAGGTGCCACACTAAAGCAAAAAACTTTACCCCTAAAACAATTCATTTTATGCCTTAAAATTTCCCCAAAAATTTTCAGCTCCAATTTGCCAAACTAGGTCCCACCTGTAAAATGGCCTTATGAGTTTATTCATCAACTTTTTCCATTCTGAAAGCATCGAGTTGGATGAAAAAAAATTGCCATGATCCAATATAGATCACACCTCCCCATTTTGGAATTATTTTGGTCCCTAAAATCTTTTGCTAAATGAGGTGAGGAAATATTTCCTCCTCACTCTCTCAAGTGTACCATTTAGCCTTTCCTGGAAGTTGTCCTTTCAACCCAATCTACAAAAGGTCATGTTGCCCTTGTCTTGTATTTCTAGACCTATTCTACAAAACTTTATCTTCTATCAAATATTCCTTAGCATCTAGTGTTAAATACTCTACATAAGGTAGGACCTATTCCTCTTCTTGATCTAGCCTAGAAGGCACATATAGTTTTAGGTTTTGGACATTAACAACTGAGTAAATGTGTATGTGTGCCAGTAGATTGAGTTTATAGGCACAATATCCCACCTTTTATAGTATCTTAAAGGGACCATATTGCAGATCCTTTATTTTCCTACCAGGACCTTGTAGCCTCTCATTGTTCAATAGTAACCATATGTTTTCCTCCACCTTGAACAAATTCCCTATTTTTTGTTGATCATCGTTCCCTTTGTATTTTTCATGTGACTATTATAGTGTTTCTTATACTTGCATATGGATTTTCCTAATATTTTCTACAAAATTTCCAGCCTTCAAGGCATCCCTTGTAAGTTCCTATCTTACTCCTCCTTGTTGTCCATATTAAATATCCGAAGGTGAAGGTGGAAAATATCCAAAACAAGTTTCAAAACAGGACTTACTAGTAGAAGTGTGGAATACTCGGTTATAAAATTGTTGTGTACATACCATATTTTCATCTAAGGTCTTTGGATGCTTCTGATTGTAACTGCTCAAAATCTACACCAAAGCCTTGTTGACTGCTTTTTTCTTCCCATCTGTCTAAGGATGGAATTTTGTAAACCTCTTGTAACGCCTCCTCCCAATTGACCCACTTTTACAAGCTCTCCAAGGTAAACATGAGATAAGTGTCACTATGATATGACCTAACCTCCAATTCTGAATTATGGAAGTGGGGCCAATAAACTGATAACCAACTGACATCCCACAGGGACTACAGACCACTCAGAAGCCTGCAAACCACCCCAGGTGATTAATCCCTCAGCTGGAACTCTTTCTCACTAGGATTACACCCTAACCACACCATTTACACCTTGTCCATGTGGTCATGAGGCTCTAACCTCACCCATAAGTCTACCTACATGTAGTTATGACCAAAATTTCCTAGTTCAGTGCATGTGGGCATGATATCTATGCCACTTTTTCAGGAAAGCATCTAGACCACTACCCAAAACTAACTATAAATTTCTAGAATCGTGATTAATATGACAATAATGCCAAACACTCAAACTTGAACAATATATTGACCTATGCATGGCTAATACACAATATAAATTTCATCAAATATATGGTAAATAGGAAATCTACATGCCATGAATGCATATCTAATCATAAACTTCTGAATTTCATCTGAGTCGAATCACCAATAAGGATCCAATCTATCTCTAACTAGATGCAAAAACATGTGTTATTCCATTCATTCATCAACCATCCAATAATTTAACAAATCATGATCAAGAGTCATAGCTAGAGGACATCATATAACCAAGTATATAACCAACATATAACCATAATAGATATCATAACGAATCAACCATAATTTCGACATGATAACGAGTACAAGTGCTCAGAGATCACAATAGAAAAATAACTCATATTGACATATGAAAATTCCAACCAAATCAGGGACTTCCATGTGCCAGCCGACCATATATTGGTTGAACCAAAATCTCTCTTTCAACCAATCACCCTCACACCATATTATAAGCATGAATGTGGGATCATCTAGGTTAAACCAAAACAAAACCAACCAGTTATTCCAGAGGCCAAACAACCTCAACCCTCAAGCACAATGATCTCACCTATATGTGTAGAAATAACTAAAATCAACCAAATCGGTCTCTACCTAAGTTGTCTAGGGCTCCATGAACTAGTAACTCAACCCACAACCTCTAGGGAACCTGAGATTTTCTAGGGCTCCAGAGAATTTCTCTCAACCCCAAGGCTCCAAGGACTAGTAACTCAACCCACAGACTCCAGGAAAACCCAAGTAGTTCCAAGGCTCCAAAGCATTTTTTCCAACCCACAACCATAGGGAACTTGAGAACCAATCAGAAAAATCTATGAATGGGGAACCTACTACACCATGGCTATCAAAGAAATCGAAAGGCAAGACTGAAACCATTATCACTCCAAGAAAATATCCATGTCAGTGACAACACATAACCAAGGAACCACATGCATATACCATACATCCAAAAATCAACAAGGAAATCATATATGCAACGTGTTACCTACAAAGTATCCTTATTTTAGCTACTAATCCAATTGTCCCCTTCTACTTGCTCACTTTCCTTTGCCTTATTTCTCCAATCCAAGTGAATGCTATAATTATCCAAGCATGCTCCAATAATGCTTTAAGTGTGCAAGAGTGTATGAGAGGGAGAAATGAATGAAGAGAGCCAAAACTGAACTGACAAAAGTTGTGAACTGATTCTCTAATGCCTTTTTATTATTGATGTCTCATTTTTTCTTCATTTTCCTTCATTTTTCCTCTAATTTCCATTGTATGCATATTTGGGTTCCTTCATCTTCCTTTTCTCCTATTTTCCTTGATATTCATAATTAAATTCCAATTATTGCCTCTTTTCCTTTGCCAATGCCTTTGCCGATTTCCATAGCCATTAATTAATCACAGGTGTTTTCCCAACACTCAGATTGGAATATGTGTTCCATGACCTTGGTCTTATTTTATTTACATGGAAAATCAACCAAGGGTTGTTATAAACCCCTCCCCCTTGGGGGCACATCGTCCTCGGTGTTCAATGATGCTTATAACTAGCAAAACATGCTCCCCATGGGGCTATATAACATAGGTTGATGCAACATTTACATCATACCAAACTTTTGAAACCATGAACATCATATTTCTTATTGGATATTTATAACACAACTTGTGGCAGTATTTACAATACACATATGCATATATAAATATAAACCAAAATACATAAACAAAACACATCTGCTCAAGTAGAAAATAATTAAGGATACAAAGCTCATATTTGATCAGTCATGTCACATGTAGCTTCATCGGGCCCAAATCACTTCCATTGCACTTTAACATGCTATATTTCTCAGTTTTGGAGCAAGAGTTGTTTCCACTGAAAAATTCACTGAGGTTCTAGACATAACTCTCCCTCTAGTTCCACCTACAATACAGACCAATCAATCACATGATCGACAATATAGACATAAATCTTAAGGAATGAAACATGGAAAACATCATGGACTTTCATTGTTGGTGGTAGGGCATGTCTATGGGCCATTGGTCCAATCCTCTCAAGGATATCAAAAGGTCCACAATACCGAAGTTCCATCTTGGCACATGATCCAATCCTCAAGATAAGATTCTTGAGCAAACTGTTATGAGACACATAAATATTATTCTTGAATATGATCAAGCCATCTACTGTGATGTGATACTCCTCATTTGTATCACATTCATGTTTTTGTTGCAATCTATACTTCATTTTTTGATACCTCTCATCATGTTTCCCTGCATGCAAGATCTACTCCTACAAATCAATCCCATAAAATCTGATAAATGAAATGTAATTCACCTACACTCTCCTACTAACAGCATTTACAATCTTGTTCTCCTTTACCTTGATGTACATGATCTCAAATTAAAAATCACTAAGGGTATCCAACCATATAGCTTGCCTAGAATTCAGATTGGGCTGGTAAAACAAGTACCTCATCCCACTGTGATTACTCATCAAGATGAACTTCCTATCAAGAAGATAATGTTCCACATATTCAATTTATGAATAATGGCTACCAACACAAAATCATGAGTCACATAGTTCTTATCATGATCATTTAGCTTCCTTGACTCATAACATACCACCTACCCTTCCTGCATTAGGACTCCACCAAGTCCTTGAAAGAATTTGTACAAACCACAAACTCCTTATTAGGATCTTCAATCTTCAAACTATATCATTTCTAATAAAATGCTTCAACTGCTCAAAACTAGTTGCACACTCAGTCCATTCAAACTTTTCCCATTTTTTCTACAAATACGTACTAGGATATCCAATCTTTGAGAAGTTCTTGATGAGCCTCCTGTAGTAAACTACTAGACCCATGAATGATCTGACCTCATCCACATTCCTAAGAGTTTTCCACTCCATGATAGCTTTAATCTTTTCCGGGTCCACTGATATCCCTTCCTTGTAAATAAAATGTCTCAAGTAATGAATCTGAGACTAAAGAAACTGTACTTGTTGAGAATGTCATACAATTGATTCTCTCTCAACAATATCAACACTGTTGCTAGGTGCTCTGCATGCTCTTCCTCATTCTTAGAAAATACCAATATATCATAAGCAAATACTTTCACAAACTTTTCCAGATAAGGACACAACATGTTGTTCATCAAACACATGAAAGTGGTTGGAGAATTAGTAAGACTAAAAGGAACCACCACAAACTCATAATGCCCATACCTTGTATGGAATGTGGTCTTGTAAATGTATTCTTCTTTGATGTGCACCTGATGATATGTTGATTTAAAATCAATTTTCAAAAACATCGTTTCTCCTTTCAGTTGATCAAACAAGTCATTAATTTGTAGCATTGATGGTAATTAATGCACAATCTGAGAGTATCGTCCTTCTTCTTCACAAACAATATTGGTTCACCCCAAGGTGACACACTTGGCCTTGTATTTGTTATAAGGAATTTCTTCAAGCTACAACTTCAATTCCACCAACTCTGGAGTGCTCATATTGTAAGGCACCCTTGACGCTGGTGTTGCTCCCGGCATAAACTCGATAGAAAATTCCAACTCTCTATGAGGAGTAAACTTTGAAATCTTTGTAGGTAACACATCATGAAATTGCTGCAAAATAGGATAACTCTTCAAGACGACATCATCCTCAACATCCTTTCATTTGTCACTAGAAATATGAAATACAAACAATACACATCCTTTCTACAACTACGCTTTTCCTTTATAGTTGTAACCATTCTCACTGACATAGGCTTCTTATTTCCTTGCAACACTCTCTTCTCTCCATCATCGTCTAGGCACTCAATAGCCTTGTCATAGCATTCTACCTTAGTCCAATGAATGAAAAATCAATATGTGCCCATAATCACATTATATGAACCCAAAGGAGGCACATTTAGATGTGCTAATGTAGGTATACCATTCAACTCAAATGCACTTGATCTCATGCAATGATGAACTCTTATCCTGGTCCATATCTCGAACTTCATTAACCAAGATTATGCATGCACTTATTACTAAAGAAACAATTATCACTAGGTCAAGACTAATATAACTATAATTAGATCTAGGATCAATCAAAATGGAAATGACTTGATCACAAATCTTACCTTCCATCTCAATAATGGATGTCTGACGATCAACCTGCCTATTATCCCCTGATACATAAATCCAAGGAATACTTTTCCCAACGTCTCTAACTATTTTTTTCCTCTTGAGCACTATAAATATTAGGTCTATCATCCTGGTGTGATGGAAAATCTCTCCTGTGATGCTCTCCACCACAAATTCAATGTTGCAAAGGATTCCTATCATTTTCTTTTGTTCTACTCCTCAAGTTAAGACCAATGTCCTCTCTCACCTACATTGAACTTATTATAAGGTGCTACATTCTCCTTGTCACTTGCATCCTCAAGTCTTCCTCGCTTCTTAGACCACTTTCCTTTAGTATCCTCATTACCTTTCCAATCTCGGTTAGGCTCAAGCTTGCACTAGGACTGCTCATAACAATGTTTTAGCTTCTAATGACTTCCTCCAATGACCGAGGCTCATCATACTCATTATTATCCTAAAATGTTAAAGGAAATTCATTGATGAATTTGCATACCTTTGTCTTCTCATCCTTGAGGTAGGGCACATACCTCAATAGCTCCAAAAACTTGGTTATATATTCTTCATCTGTCATAGAGCCATATTAAGCTTATAGAACTCCTTGGCCTTTCTGTCATAATATCTCTTGGACAATTACTTCTTCCTAAAGAGTCTTTTAAAATCATGCCAACTCAAATCCTCTATTCTAATGCCTCTGACAAGATTCACATCTTCCTACCATATATATTATCTTCCCATGACACTAAATACCACTATCTTGGCTTTCATATTCTCTGAATAATCATGCAATTCAAAGAAATTTTATCTTCCCAAGTAGTCATGCTTATGCATCTTCTAGGATTTTCACATCCCCATCAAAAGTAGGAGGCTTGGATTTCTTGAACTTCTTTATAAAATACTACTCCTCACTCCTCCTATAAGGATGTTGGTAGTAATGACGATGATGTATATCGAAACGAGAACTAGAATATAATTCATAAGTATTAGCTAGCATGTCAGGTGTATCAAAATATCTACCACCTAATAACTGTGTCATCTTTGTCTAACCTATATCTCGATCGATACCTACTACCATATGCCCCATTAGTCTTTTCCTCTTATCGATGATGGATCCTTAGTTGTCCCTACCTTTTTTGGGTGTGTGTTATATTCTTTCCACTACTAGCGCCCCCCCCCCTGGTTAAGTGGGGACACCTACCTATGTCTTTGTGCATGGGTTTTTCACATAGCTTTGGGCATGATGTTTTTCTTTCAATGGTATCTTATAGATCCAGTTAAGGGAACTATCGTTATGTTCTAATCTAGGGTTAATGAATTGCGGTTTATAAATTCTTTGGCATGTATATATATGTATTGTAACAATGAAAGGAATATAATGAAAAAAATCAATTTGGTAGTCCTAGTTTTGGGATCCAGTGGAGAATCTCTATGTATTTGTTTTTTATTACTTGCCATTGTATATTTTCTGTTTTTTAAGAATTTATTTGCATGTAATTTTTGTACAGGGTTAAAACCTACACTTCTGCAAATTTGTAAGGCTCTGAATGATGACTGCAATAAACTCTGCTTGTTTTTCCTATGCCTTGGAAAGCCTTTCCTGTGCCTCAATCAACCTGCTATTATTCACCTTACAACTTATGATTCCTTCCTTCAAGCTTCTTGGTGTACCTTCTATATCGGGAGAGTACTCTTCACCTTGTTGCTCAATTGACCTATTCCATTCCATTGAATTCACATCAGGCCTTTAAGGGGAACCATGTGAATTCTAGCCCACCATTCTGCTCTTCATCTCTGATATTTTATCTCCTACAAACATGTCGTGTTAGATAAACCAAATATAGACATAATCAAAATCATACGTCAGTGTAATTCAGGGGAATCTATCTCATTTTCAAAATTAATCTAGATTAGCATGATATAGATATATAATAACATCAACATCTCAACATCATCACAATGACATAAGACTGCAACAATGACCATCATAATGCATGCATAGAAAATATATCGACAACTAACATGCATGCATAACAATCACATCTATCTCGAGGTCAAGTGTTGTAACCTCTCTCTGATACCAATTTGTAACGCCTCATCTCTAGGGTAAGCATGACATGACTATCACTGTGATATGACCCAACCTTCAAGTTCCAGTTATGGGAGTGCAGCTAAAAAATGAACAACCAACTGACATCCCACAAGGACTAGGGACCACTCAGGAGCGTGCAAACCACCCTAGGTGATCAATCCCTAAGATATAACTCTTTTTCACTAGTTTTACAAACCAACTACACCCTTAACACCATGTGCATGCAGTCATGAGGCTCAAACTACACCCACAATATTGCCTGCAAGCGGTTATGACCAAAATTTCTTAGTTCAGTGCATGTAGTCACGAGATCTATGCCACTTTTTTAGGAAAACCTCCAAACCATTGCTCATAACTGCCTATCACTTTCCACAATCATGATTACAATGAAAAAAATGCCAAACACTCAAACTTGAATAAGATCTTGACCTAAACATGCCTAATACAGAACAGACATTTCATCAAACATATGATAAACATGAAAGCTACAGGCCATGAACACATATTTGATCAAAAACTTTTTAATTTCATATGAGAATCAACAAGAATGCTCCAAGTCCTCTCTAACTAGTTTCAACAACACTTGTTAGTCCATGCATTCATCAACCATCCACTAACTTAAAAAATCATGAACAAGAGACATAGCTAGAGCACATCATATAACTAGGTATATAGCCAACATATAACCAGAATGGATATTGTAACAAATCAGCGATAATGTCAACATGATAACTAGTACAAGCGCTCATAGATCACAATATAAAAATAACACATATTAATATATGAAAATTCCAACCAAGCCAGGGACTTCCATATACCACCCAACCATAGATTGGCTAAACCAAAATATGTCTTTCAACCAATCACCCCTGTGCCATATTCCCAACATAAATGTGGGATCATATGGGTTAAAACAAAACAAAACCAACCAGATATTCCAAAGGCGATACCACCTCAACCCTCAAGCACGTTGATCTCACCTATATGGTCCAGAAATCACTAGCATTAACCAGATCGTTCTCTACCCAAGTTTTCCAAGGATCTAGGAACTAGTAACTCAACCCACAGCCTCCAAGGAACCTGAGTTGTTCCAGGGATCTAGAGAATTTGTCCCAACCCCAAGGCTTTAGGGACTAGTAACTCAACCCATAGACTCCAGGTAAACCCAAGTTAATATGATGGCTCCAGAGCATTTGTTCCAACCCAAAGCCATAGGGAACCTAAGAACCAATCAGAAATATCCAAGAACGGGGAACCCACTATACCATGGTGTTGGTTGCATGGGGCCTGACACAGGTTCAAGGTTATTTAGCCAAACAAATCCCTACACTACTGGCCCTTTCGGCATCGTCCCGCAGAGTGTGGACCGAAGTCTCACCCGAAGTAGTATAGGGAGATGCTGGAACCAAGTTTCCACACCCTGAGATGGTCGTGATGTCAATTTATTCCTTTTGGTCCTGCTTTTATGTAGGTTGTTAAGTTCTAGGGCTCTATCAGTATAGCCCTTTATTCTTCCCTTCAGTACCTCTGCAAAGGAGTACAATTGACCTTTGCGCAGCCCTAACCCATGGTTCAGGTACCTTCATGCTACTATGACAACATATTGTATGGGTTCCCAATTATCTATAAGTGTTTTATTTATCTTACTAAACAATCACAGTTAGCACCACGTAAACAGATATTCTTACTTGCATCCAATTAACCAACATAATTACATAGATTCACGCGTCACATAAGCATTGTAAATGAAATCCATACACAATATGACAAGATGCATTAACAAGAAACAAAGACACAAAATTTGTAGAATGCTTCTCTTTATTAATATCTTCAGATGATTACAAACCCTATCCGCCCTACGCACATAGATGCAAGGGTTTGCGCACTTAGCTGTGGACTTCCACCCTAGGCCTCTGTGCACTCAGCTGTAGAGCCTCTACCTACGCTACGACCTGAAACTTAGACTTCCCTAAAGACTTCCTCCTTATTTCTTAAGACTTCTTACTTCTAAAGCCACTTAAAGCTTACTTACTTAGCTCTTTCTATATAGTCCCATGGTCCACAGACCATGGGTAGATCTTTACAGTTGACTTTACACTTTACATAATAAGGGTGGACAACCCTTTATTACTCATGACACCTTCATGCTCTGCGACCACAAAATGCAGAGACTTTACAACTTTATTACAAAACTTGACCCAAAACATGGCCTTTTAGCCCCAAAACTATCCTTGGGGGATTTTGTTCCCAACAGGCCCTCAACACAACCATCGTGACACCCTTGAGTCACTTTGCGGGCACGGATATCTTTGCACGAAGAGCTCCCAATTCAACTTGTATGACCGCAACCTTGGCAGTGCACTGTGTGATCGCTTGCTTTGCTTCTTCAACCATCTTCTCGGTCACTGCTTCTGAATTATCGGCCTGAATCTTTTGTTGAGTTTCTTGTAGAGTCACAAGCTTTCCTTCAATAGAGGTCGCAACCGCATAAGCCTCATCTAGTTAGGGCTTAATCGCGCCTTCAACACTGCTTCCTTGTGTTGCACTACATCCACTTGTTCTTTCAACTACTTGGCCTCCTGCAGCTTTGCCAGTCTCTGTGTGAGAACGATGGTTCACGCTATGCCTTTGACCTTAGCATAGTGTTGTTGTAGTTCTCGCACTTCTGTCTCTAGTCGTTGTACATTAGGGTCCTCCTGCAGGCTCATCAGGACCTCGAACGACTACTCAAAAAGTTGTGTGCAATCTGCTACTACACTATCAACTACCATTGTCGCTTCTGTGACAATGATTGTATGCTTCTCCTTTACTTCCGACAAGGTTGAAGGTTGGGCCTTCAACTTCAATTCTGTAATCTGAAGGTTTAGCTCTAGCTGAACCCTTGCCATCTCTCTGTGAGCATCGCACACCCCTATAGCCAGCTTGCAGGCGTGCACCTCGACTAGTTCTTCCTCAGGAATGGCCAACTTTGGGACCATTTGGCATGCCTCCTCCATGACCTAAATTATACGCTTGTTTTGTTTGGTTACCTTGGTCATGGTGGAGATGGAAAAGTCTCACTACAGTGCCATCTGCTCATTGTCAGTCTGCTGCTTGCTGATCACCTGTAGGGCACGGTGCTCACATGCCCTTAACTTTGCAATCACTCTATCCTACAATAGGTGGAGCGCCTCACCAGGGAGCATTGTCAGGTTCAACCTTACTCCCTTGAGGGCATTGATAGTGGGCCCGTCAGCTTCATTCTCCATGGTCAGTGCTCCATCAAGTAGCGCTATCGCATTGGAGACCTTTGCGCACAACATCTCGGCAAATTCTAAAGTGCCGATGGCAAGGCTGGTGGACACCATGCCAGCTTGTGACACGCGGGTTTGTAGCTCTTGTAGATTTATCTCAATAGCCCCAATATTAATTGTTGCTACTGCTCAAACTATTGTAGGGTCTCTCGTACAGTATCACCAATGTCATGCAAATCGCCTTCTATGAGGGTAATTAGGTCCATAAATGTCTTAGTGGCCTTGGATTTCTTCCTGGGCCCTCCTTTCTCTTGCTCCCTTGGACGTTTGATGCGGGCAGATGTCCCTTGTGGGTTCGCGCCATGCTACTCTATTTTCCCCTCTATCTCTTCCTCTGTCTCGGGTGAAGGCAACCTCATGCCTTTGTCAGAGCCCCGCTCTGTTCAACCTATTTGCTTTTCATTCTACTGAGTGGCATCATGCTCTGCCCAGGCCTTGTCAGCATCCTCCTTCTTTCTCTTTTCGGCCAACTACGTCATCTTGAGCTTGGCATCCTCCTTCTTGTGCGGTGGACTCGCTCCCTCCCACCTCCAAGTATGTTGTAGTGCACCATTATGTTGTCCAGTGATTGAGTATTGTATTAATGACATCATCCATTGCCAGGTAAGGCAACTCATACCATGTCTGTGCAGGGTCCTTTCATGCCTTGATGGACACATGGTGAAAATATGCCTTAAACTTTGCGTAGCCCTGCAGGTTGGCAAACACCATAGGTGACAATCGCGGTTTGCGATTGATGGCCATGTGGATGTTCATCTCCATCAAGATCTAGGAGATCTTGCTGTCCTTGATGCGTTACGCATCCTTGGTCACCCACAGCGAAGTGTACTTCGCTACTTTTGGTAGGCCTGGCACAATCGAAGGGAATTGACTATCCTCTAGCAGCTCCCATGCTACTAGCACTATAGATAGCAAGAGCCATGCGTAGTGAAATGTCTTGCTGAGCTCATGTGCCTCGTGGTAGTTCGAAAGGAACTCACTGCAGAGATAGTGCGCCCAATTGAACTGGACTCCTTCAATGCACTAGGCTGCTAGCAACGACAGGCGTCGGAACCTCATCGGCGTGACACTTCCTCATCACCTTCCCTACCAAATTTGAGTGGCCACCTTTATAGCCGGGTCAATGATACTGGATATGGCATATATGTGAGGCTTTTTCAGCGTCTTAAACTTCTCCTTCATGGCCTCGGTAAGGACCTTCTCACCACCTTTTGTGCCAAATATCATGGCCGGATTTTCTCCTGTGTAGGGCAACTACATGATTCTGTGGATCAATCTGTCAGCGATGGGTATTGGCTCCTCCAGCCACAGACACCCATCATGCACCAATCATAGCAGTTTCTTGATGACCAAGGCTGTAATTGGGATGTGGTTGTAGTGCGGAGCCCATACTAGGTTGAACAAACCTATCTTGTCTACTCCTCTGAGCTACTTTCGTGGCTCTAATGCAGTCATCTTGGTGGTTGTGTCAATGATGTGGTGCAATAGATCCTAGGTTCAGAAGTGAGGAAACTTCTCATGGTCAACTAAGTCCCAATCTTCGAGATTTAATAGAGGAACTCACCCCAAGTGTGGTCCTTCGAAGATAATCTCATCCAGCAGCACAGGGGTTTGCAAGGGGACCTTGCTCTCATCGATATCTTTTGGCACCTTAGTATTGCCCTTGCATGGAGGGACGTACTCAGCCAACCGAGTGATAGGGTTAGCACCCTGGGCTTCCACTTCCTCCACATCTATCCCCAAGTCCTCGTCCCATTGGGATGTCTTCAATTTCCTCCTCCTCCAACTCCAAGTTGATGGCTTTGCCCTTTTCCTATGCGGTGGGATTGTTCTTCGGTGGGTTTCTTCTCGGTGATGCGCGCACTGATATTGCAAGCTGCTTTCCCTTCCTATCCTTCAAGCTCTCCTTGGTTGGGGTCGGTTTTGGTCTCGACATCCTTGGTAATTTGGGGACTTCTGCTAATACTTCGGCAACCTGTGGAGTAGCTTCTTCTGCCTTCATAACAATTTCTAGCACCGACTCTTCTGCTGTCACTGCTTCAGTGTCTATAGCTTCTGCAAGTGCCGACATGATTTTCTACAATAACATCTGTGTCACCTTTGGCAATGTCTCAAATACTAAATTGGCTATCAAAGCTTTGAATTTCTCGTGGTTCATGTGCGCTTGAGAGCTCAACAACTCAATTCTCTAAATTCCAAGTGTTTTTCCTTGGGCAACCACTTGTAATTTATAGGGCATTTTGAATTCAAATTCAACCATTTCCCCCACATTCACTTCATTAATGCCGAATTGGCAGCATATTTTCAAGGATTTGATCCATAAATTCTGTCTTAAATTCCAGCCTCCCGCTCCATTTGGCCACATTTCTACCGTCAAGTCATGAACAATGACTTTAACGGTCACATTCCGGCCGACCTATGCCATTTCTCCCTGGGTAGCATAGCTTGCTTCGCATTGCCACGAACTCGGTGATACTTCCTTGCTTCACATAATCCTCCAATCGCACAGCTCCCCAACCCGGGAAATGTAGTTTATAGTCCCACGCCTCCTTTCATCTGCATGGAGTGTTAAGATTGTGTTACCTTCATATAGTCACATATACAGACCACAGGTGTATGGCTTCAATCGACTACCATTCACCTTTCCTAGGAAGGGATCTCCATTCAATTTGACCAACTAAAATTTGGGTTGTGTTATACTCTTTCCATGACTAGCCCACGTAGTTAACCGGGGGGCTAGAAGAGGGGCGGAGCCCTCCCTTCGTTGCGTCGATTGTGTAGCGGAGGGGGGGTCATAGGGGGCTTGAGGGGTGCAGGTAACCCCACTCTATTGGGTGTAAGGAAGCGCCCTGGAAATTTTGTTTTTGGACCCTATATTAGGTTGGGTGGACCTACCTATGGTTTTGTGCATGATTTTTTGCACATGGTTTTGGTTGCGATGGTTTTCAATCCATGGTTTTGGGCACGATGGTTTTCAGTCCATGGTATTGGATGCTTCGGCATGTATAAATATGTATTGTAACATTGAAATGAATATACTGAAAAATAAATCTGTTAGTCTCGGGGATCCAGGGGAAAATCTCTGTGTATATGTGTTTTATGTGTTATTCTCTCGCATTTTTTATTTTATGTGTTTTAGAATTCGTATGTAGGTAATTTCTATATGGGGTTAAAACCTACATTTGGTATCAGAGCTATTTTGGCTTCAAGGGGATGCCTTTGTTGTTGAGGGGTTTTGCTCATGCCTGTGGTAGACTGTGTTTAGCGGGAGATCTGCAAGATTGATTATGGTGGTGAAAGAAGATGGCGAGCAGTGGAAAGATAGAGATCGAGAAATTTAATGGTCAGAGTTTTGAGTTATGGAAACTGAAGATGGAGGATTTGTTAGTAGATAAAGATTAGTGGATCACGGTAGATTCAGGTACTAAACCAACAGGAGTGTCTGATGAAGAATGGAAGAAGTTATATTAGAAGGCAAAGAGCACAATATGATTGTGTGTCTCATATTTAGTATTGCTGAATGTATCAGGGGAAGCTACGACTAAGGCTTTGTGGGACAAGTTGGGGATTTTGTACCAATCTAAGTCTCTGGTGAATAAACTGTTCCTATGAAAAATTTGTATAACCTGAGGATGAAAAATGGGGACTTGGTGACAGGGCATCTAAACGCATTTAATACTATGGTAAGTCAGTTATTATCTGTTGATATTAAAATTTCAGATGAAGATAAGTGCATCAGTTTGTTGTGTTCTCTACAAAATTCGTGGGATAGTCTGATTATTGCAATAGGTAGCAATGCAGCTCCCTTGCAATTTGATGAAATAGTCTCATCCTTGTTGATGGAGGAGATGAGACAAAAAAATATGGAGAGCCATAATGGTGATGCCTTGTCTGTACGAGGACGGTCCCAAAACAAAAACAAAAATAAGTCATCGAGTGGGAGATCTAAATCTATAGGGAGATCTAAATATCTAGGAAAACCTGTAAAGGTGGTGCACTGAAATGCAGAAAGGAAGGGCACTATAAAGGGGACTTTAAATCTAAAGCTCCTCATAAATGAAAGGGATCTAATGATGCTCCTTTTGTAGAGGCAAAAACCACCTCAGATGAAGGTGGGAATGTGTACTTGGATTCTTGTTGGCTTGTATGGGCCTGACCTAGGTTAAGAGGTGATTTAGCCAAGAAAATATTGGTACTATTGGCCCTTTTGGCAACAGTATGTGGAGCGCGGACTGAGGTCTCACCTGAAGTAGTATGGGAGGGTGCTAGAACTAGGTTTTTGAACCCTGGGGATGTCTGATGAGCTTCTAGCGGTCTGTGGTTTGACCCCGCGTGCACGTCGCTACGAGCACCTATTAGTCCCTCACAACCTATGATGTTGCCTTTGCGCAACCTTACCTGGGGCGCAATCTGTATTATAACCAAGTTTCGTGCTTATTTAACCTGTTATTACTTGATTACTTAACTTATTTGTGTAAGACTAGTGATAATTAATAGTATATCTAGCAACCATATAAGTGCATGTGATAAAAAACAATATAAATGTAAAGAAGGCAATATACAAGCAGATGCACAGAAATTGGAATCAACTTCTCTTTATCATTCTTCATTCAAGATTACATAATAGAAACTGCCCTGCACACTCAATTGCAGGGATCTGTGCACTTAGATGTGGACTCTACTAGGCCTCTGCACACTCAGCTACAGAGCCTCTTCCTACTACTACGACCTCATACACTTAGACTCTTACTCTATGCTCGATCCATTCATATTCCTCTATCTCTCTAATTTGCTTTACAACTTAGAGCCTTGCTCTACTTATACAATTCCATGGTCCACAGACCATGGGTAGGCTGATATGACATTACATTACTTTACAATACTTAGGGAGGAAAACCCTATAACTTAACCTATACTTCACGCTCTGTGCCCGCAATTCACGGACTCTTACAATACATTTGACCAAAACTTGGGCTTTGATCCCTACAACATGTTGTGGGGGGATTCCATGTCCAACAGGCCCCCAACACAAAAATCGTGACTCACCCTCGAGTCACTCTATCGGAGCGGTGATCTTAGCACGGATTTCCTCCAACTGGTCTCAATGGCCTAATTGTCGGTAGCGCAATGAGCTATTGCCTACTGTACCTACTGCATTCTTGCTTCTGAATCATTTGTGTCTGAATTGTGTCCTTACCTTGGTACCAACATCTGTTGCGTGTGTTTATAGTCCCACACCCATGTTCGGCTCCGCGGGTCGCAAAGATTGTGCTTCAGTCGGTTAGTCAGAGAGCCAGCCCACCCATGTAGGGTTTTAAGCGATTGTTGTTTACTTTGCTTGGGAAGGGTTCTCCATTTAGTCTGACTAGTTGGACCATGCCTCTGTCTATGACCTCCTTAACCACATATGGTCCCAGGCAATGCATTCTGAATTTTCCCGGAAATTTTTCAAACTTACTGTCATACAACAGCACTAAGTTGTTTACCTTGAAGGTGCGCAACTTGATATGGTGGTTGTGCTAGGATTTTTCACGCTGCTTTTGTACCTGTTGATGAAATCTAGTGAGAAACCATTCTTCCTCGAGTTCTTCTAATTGCGTGAGCCTTTATTCCAAAGCTTTGAGGTCCATCATGCCTATGAGAGCTACTATTTGCAAACTAGGTATGATGTATTCCATCGGCATGACAACTTCCATGCCCTAGACTAACCAGAAAGGTGTCTTTCTTGTCAATTTCTTGCACGTTGTCCTATACGCCCATAATACAGCAAGTACACGCAGGTCCTAGTCATTTCACTGCGCGTTACATACTTTGGTCAGTGCAGTCTCCAGTATTTTATTGAATTCCTCTACTGTCCCATTAGCTTGTGGGTGGTACGGTGTACTTTTCTGATGATACACTTGGAACTCCTCTGTGAGTGTGCTGATGGTTTAATTCAGGAAATGTGTTCCGCGATCATTCATTAAGATTTTTGGACAGCGAAATCGTGGCAACACATTTTTGAACGAAAACTTCGCAGAGTAGCGGACGTGCAGTCCTTGACCAGCTACACTTCCACCCATCGTGTCAGGTCCTCCATTGCGGTGATGATGTAGCATGCACCCGTCCTTCCCTAGGGTTTGATCAGGCCCACAAAGTCGATTGCCCATTTTTTAAACGGTTGCAGTGTCATTTGTGGATTTAGTGGCATCTCGTCCCTTCATGATGGTTTTCCAGTCCTTTGACATATATCGTAGGCCTTACAGTGCGCTTTCGAATCATGGTGTAGGGTTGGCCAACATAACCCTGCACAAAGAATCTTATGTGTGGTTGTGCATCCTGCATGGTGTCCTCCTGCAGCACCCCCATGTGCTTTCGCTTTGATCTGACCTTGTTCAAATTCAGGTACATATCTTCGTAATATCTCATCATTGCCCATTTTGTAGAGGTGCCCCGCAATGACAGAAAAGTCCACTGTGCGCACCACCAATTCCTTCTTTTGTTGGACTGAGTATTCCTTCGGTGCAGTCCCTATTGTTAGAAAATGGATTATATCTTCGAAGTGTCCATCCGCGACACACACTGCAAAGAGCTGCACATCAAGTAATCCCTCCTCCAAATTTGTGGGTTCCTCACCCATTTCAATTCGTGACGTGATCTGGTCATGCGTTTAGGCATCCCGGCTTGAATATGACCTCAAAATCATATTCTTGAAATAGTAAGATCCATCTGCATATGCGACCCCCTAACACAGGCTTATTCACCAGGTATTTCAATGCGAAATGGTCAGTGTACATCTTGAAATGTCCTTCGAGTAAATACTGTCGATATTTTTGGTGCACGTACACCATTGCCAAACCCTCGCACTCGGTAGTAGAATAGTTCTTTTCTGCTTTGGACAATATCCGACTTGCAAACGCGATCGGGTGATCCACGCCCTCCATTCCCTCCTGTGTGAGTACGGTTCCCAGCGCAATACACAACGCATAAACATGTACATGGGCCTGACTCAGGTTCAGAGGTGATTTAGCCAAACAAATCTCGATACTACTGGCCCTTTCAGCAGCAGTTTGCGGAGCGCAGATTGAGGTCTCACACGAAGTAGTATGGGAGGGTGCTAGAACTAGGTTTTCACACCCAAGGGATGTCTAATGAGCTTTTGGCAGTGCGCAGTTTGACCCTGCGCGTACATCGCTATGCACCTATTAGTCCCTCGCAACCTGTGATGCTGCCTTCGCGCAGCCCTACCCGGGGTGCAAACCGTATTATAACAAAGTTATATGCTTATTTAACTTGTTATTACCCAATTACTTAACTTATTTGTGTAATGCTAGTGATAATTAATAGTATATCCAGTAACCATATAAGTGTGCATGATAAACAAAGCAGTATAAATGTAAAGAAGGCAATATACAAGAAGATGCACAGAAATTGGAATCAAATTCTCTTTATTATTCTTTTTTCAAGATTACAGACTCGACACTGCCCTGCGCACTCAGCTGCAGGGGTCTGTGCACTTAGCTACGGACTCGACTAGGCCTCTGCACACTCAACTACAGATCCTCTTCTTACTACTACAGCCTCATACACTTAGACTCTTACTCTATGCTCAATCAATCCATATTCCTCTATCTCTCTAATTCGCTCTACTTATACAATCCCATGGTCCATGGACCATGGGTAGGCCGACATGACATTACATTACTTTACAATACTTAGGGCAGACAACCCTATGACCTAACCTATACTTCGCACTCCACGCCCACAATTCGCGGAGTCTTCCAATACTTTTGACCAAAACTTGGGCTTTGAGCCCCACAACATGCTGTGGGGGGCTTCCATGCCCAACACTTCTTCAAGTACACATGTAGATCATGAGGCATGGTTGATTGACTCAAGTGCATCCTTTCACTTCACTCCCCATAGAGAGTGGTTCTGGGAGCATGAGAAATATGATGGTGGTGATGTCTTCTTGGGGGATGACAGGAAGGCTAGAATTGTTGGTTGCGGAAAAGTAAAGTTGAAGTTGCAAGGTGGAAGGGTTAGAACACTTATGGGTGTTCTACATATTCCTACATTGGCTAGAAATTTGATTTCCATAAGCAAGCTGGATGATGCAGGTGTAAAATAGTGTTCGAGAAGGCTACCTGCAAAATGGTTCGAGAAGCACTAATATTGATGCAGCAAGTTTGGATTGGAACTTTGTACAAGTTGCAAGGTAGCACTGTTATTGATGGGTGCAACAGTTCTGTGGTTCCTAAAAGTGGATCAACAAATCTAGTGGTGTCTGGAGAGAAGCCCATGTTGTGGCATCAAAGGCTTGGAAACATTGGAGAGAAGGGTCTTCGAATACTTCATGGTAAAGGTATGGTAGAAGGTATGAGTAGTAGCTCTCTAGATTTTATTTTTTGTGAAAATTGTGTATATGGGAAGTAGAATTGGGTGAGTTTCCCCTCGGGTGGTAAGAGGGTGAAATAGATATTAGAGCTTGTGCACAATGATGTGTTTGGACCTGTGAAGGTTCCATCACTGAGTAAGTCTATGTACTATGTATCTTTTATAGATGACTTCTCAAGGAATACATGGATATATTTCCTTAAGAAAACATCTGAAGTCTTTGACAAGTTTAAAGAATTTAAGACTCTGGTGGAAAACTAGATAGAGAAGAAGATAAAGGTGTTGAGGACAAATAACGGTGGAGAGTTTTGCAGTAAGGACTTTGAAGAATTCTGTAAGAAGTGTGGTATAGCATAGTAGAAGACTACTCCATATACACCTCAGCAAAATGGAGTTGCAAAAAGAATGAAGAATACGTTGATGGAAAGGGCAAGAAGCATGCGCAATGGTGGCAAGTTAACACAATAATTTTGGGCAGAGGCGGTGGAGATTGCATGTTACCTAGTCAACAGATCACCTTTATCAGCATTGGAAGATAAGACTCCACAAGAGGTATGGATTGGTAAGAAACATTCTCTTTCACATCTGAGGTTATTTAGATGTGATGCATATGTACATGTTCCAAAGGAGAAAAGAACCAAGTTGGATAGTAAATCTGAAAAGTGCATCTTTATTGGGTATAAGGATGGTTTAAAGGGTTATAAGCTTTGGAACCCAGTAATAAGGAAGGTTGTGTATAGCTGAGATGTGGTGTTCAAAGAGGTGAAAGATGTTATTAAACATGAAGTCCAACTAAAGGAACCTGAGAAGATAGAGTTTGAGCTAAAGGAGGAAGAATCAAACTCTATAGCAGAGGAGGAATCAGAAGACGAAGAGCCACAAACTCCGAGTGTGAGAAGATCAGTTCGAGAAAGAAGGCAGCCATAAAGCTATAGTCCATATGATTTCTGTTCAAATTTTTCTTTATCTATTACTGATGATGATCCCAAAAGTGTGAAGGAAGCAGTAGATTCAGAGGATGAAAAACTCTAGAAAGAGGCCATGGTTGATGAAACAGCATCTTTGCACAAAAATGAGGCTTGGGACCTAGTGGAGTTGCCCACTGGAAGGAAACACATTGGTAGCAAACGAGTGTTCAAGAAGAAGACAAATGCAAAAGGAAAGGTGGAGAAATACAAAGCTCGATTGGTAGAAAAAGGTTATTCCCAGGTGTCGAGAATTGATTTTGGTGATATTTTTTCTCCTATTGCCCAGGTAACTTCTATTATATTACTTTTATCTGTTGCTTTTGATTTTTCTTTTGAGGTATAACAGATGGATGTGAAGACAACATTTCTTCATGGGGATCTAGATGGGGAGATCTACATGAAGCGACCTAAAGGTTTTGTGGTGAAGAGTAAAAAAGAACTGGTATGCAAGTTAAAGAAGTCTCTGTATGGGTTAAAATAGTCACCAAGGATGTGGTATCAACTCAGAGCATCTAAGACAAGAAGAAATCTGAAGCAAATGAAAACTCAAAAAGAGGAGAAAAGTTTGAGATTTTTCTAAGGACAGATTTGTGAAAGAAAAAACCTTACTGACCAAAGGACAAATTAGAGGCACATTTGTATCTTCCTTCGTTGTCTCACGCAGTTCTTCTAAGGCTGATCCAAAATTTTCTATGGGAAAATCTGAGGTTTCTAAGGCAGAGACCGAGTTTTAAAACATGTTCAAACCTAAGGTTAGTTGAGACAGGTCTGAACCTAAGGTTCTTTATGGCAAAGGTTTGAATCTATGGTTTATGAGGCTATCTAAAGCATGTTTCAGCCTCCTTTCAACACTGATCCCTGAGGCAACTATCTGAAATCCTAAGGCACAATTCAAGTTGGATAATGCTAAGTATAAGGTCAACTCTAAGGTAGTTTCAAAGGTGATCAAGGCTGGTTGAATTTTCTTACAATATGCTAAAAGTTAGTAAGGTTTAATGAAGCATTTGTCACCAGGACTAGTCTAAAGTGTGTTCCTTGAACAAACCTTGATGCTAGAAGAAGTTTAGAGCGAACATTGGTGTCTTTCTTTGATACTTGTAGAAGTCTTGAAGCAAAATCTTTGAAGTAGCCATTTGATGACGTTATGGAGCAAGCTTTGACAAAGTTTTGAGAAAACCTTGGAGAAGTTTTTACTACCAAGGTTAACTTGTAAATATCGGATTGTACTTTTGTTGCACTGAACAATTCCTCCTAGAAAATATCACTAGGTTTTCTCTCGAGTTTGGATTTCCCAGGGAAAAATTATGGTGCCTACTATGCATGGCTATTCTACTATTACTTTATCGTTTCCATTGCATTTATAGTTTATTTTTTTGTGTAATTTCTTAATGATTTCCCATGGTGTGCTAAATTAATATCATATATCATCTGAAGTAATTATCAATTGCCAAAAAATGTGCTTTTCTAATTAGCACTAAAAATTTAACATGGAATCAGAGCTTTGGCGAAGAAAGGCCATTAAGTTCACCCCCTTGAAAGCACCTATTCTACAATTTGATCTGTGACTAGATCCTTTGACCAGAATGCAAGATCATTGAACATTAGGATGAGAAGGGAGAAGCCAAGTATAAGAAGTGGGCATCTTTTGACAGCAGAAGGAAGTTACTCCAGAGCCAGAGGGAGCTAAGGAGACAACCTCCCTCACATGCTTTGTGTATAAAGCAATAAATTCCAGTAATGAGATTCACAGGTGGTTAATGATCTTCAAAGGTTCAAGATGATATGATAGCATCCTGTAATAGATCTATGTCAAATTATTTTCAAGGGACACTGATTGATTCCATGACTATATTAGGATAATTTGCACAATGACATGTTTGTTGGACTTGCAAAAGGTGTCGATGAAATTTGAAAAGTCTTAGCATTTGTAAATAGTAGAAGTCTAGAAGGATATGGTTTGTATTGAAGTCTTGGTCCTAAGAGTTTGTGAAACCCTAGAACGAGACCTGGAGTGTCGAATGCCAATGGAGTTTGTACTTGATTCATCTTCCTGTTAGCATGAAGATGTCTTAGCTTGCAGTTGAGATTTTGGTGTGGTTGGATAACTCAAGGATGAAGAAACCCTAGCTCATACAACTCATGCAAGGATGGAAAGAAAAGCAACATACATTAGTATCTGATGATGAGGATGAGGATGAGCATTTCTAACATGATGAGATAGAAAATGGATTTCAATGATTTCCGAAAGAAGGAAAGGATCGAAAAGGAGTTGACAATTCCCTACAATCCTCGGATCAAAAGATAAGTACTTCATATCTTTCTTCCTTGATTATTATTACTTTATTTTTGGTCAGCCTCTTATCTTTGTATCTTTTGTTTGGTTATAATCGGTTCTTCCATGGGCTCTTAATGAGGTTTGCAGGGATATTGTGAAGGTTGCCAAGGAAATTATTTTGGCAACAAATGCAAGCATCGAGAGAACAAAGCAAATTTTATGGCAAGAGGATTCTCCTAGGATCAAGCATAAACTCAGCACAAGTGATTTGTGTTCAAGAGGGAGAAATTATACAAACATCTAGAACCGTGTCAGATAACTAAAATAGCTTCTGGTTCAAAGGGAGCAGACATTCCGGTAGAGTGGAAGGAAGCAGTCTGTTGGAGATCCAAAGGGTCTCTCATGATGATGAGGAGCAAGAGGCTAACAAGGATGTGGGTTCATGTCCTTTTGTACCTACAGAACATCCTTTTGAACATTGAGAAGAGCTAGAAGGGCCCATTGAGCCAGTGGACCCACCTAAGGTCATTGTTCCAAAATCCAAGAAGAGGTGGCATGGCTTTGAAGTACATTACAGGATGCAAAGGGGCATGTAGCTCCTCGTGGCACTTTCAGGGGAAGCAACGTCCTAAGAAGTACTTAAGCTACGCAACACTTATCAGTGACATCATTGATTATGAGCCATCCAACTATGAGGAGGTAGCAGGCCAGCAAGTTTGGAATAATGCCACGATAATGGAGGAATATCAATCCATAATGAAGAATGATGTGTGGGAAATTGTGCCGAGACTTGAAGGTAATTCAGTGGTGACTTCCAAGATGATCTACAAGATCAAAGATGCAGTAGATGTCAGCATAGAGAAGTACAAAGTGAGATTCATGGCAAGAGGGTTCTCCTAAAGAGAGGGAGAGGACTATGAAGGGACATTTGCTCCAGTCGCCAGACCGAAGAAGGCTTTATAGGGACTCAAGCAGGCGCCTCGGGCTTCGTATTCTCAAATTAATGGATACTTGATGATGTTTAACCAAGAGTGATGACAATCCCAATCTTTACTACAAGGTTGTTAAAGGTGAGCTTGTGATCTTGATGTTATATGTTGATGACTTGTTTTTGGCAGGAGCAGAAAATCTCATTGATCAATGTAAGGAGTTGACCTCTAAATTTGAGATGAAGGATTTAGGTTTGATGCATTACTTCTTGGGATTAGAAGTGTGGTAGTAGTCGAGTGATATCTTCCTTGGTCAAGGGAAGTATATTATTACGATCCTTCAGAGATTTGGAATGATGTGCTGCAAATCCATGGCCACTCCCATGGTGAAAATCTAAAGAAGTTGAGAGGCTATGACTCAAATTTGGTGGATCCCTCTATGCATCAACAATTGATTGGATCCTTGATGTATCTAGTTAATACCTAACCTAATATTTTCTTAGCAATGAACACTCTAAACCAATTCATGGTGGAACCTAAGCATGTACATTGGATTGTGTCAAAGCATGTGTTGAGATATATGCGCAGTACAATCAATTTGGTTTGAGATGTGTCTCAAATGGTGAAGTACAATTGCATGGATTCACAGATTTTGATTGGGAAAGAAGTGTCAAAGACAAGAAGAGGACATCAACGTGTTGCTTCAGTTTGGGTTATGTCATGATATCCTAGATGAGTAGCAAGTAGACATCTATCACACTCAGCATTGTAGACGCTGAGTATATTGCAGCGAGTCTTGCAAGTTGCGAAGTAGTGTGGCTTCAGACTTTGCTCGCAAGATTGTTTGATCAAGTGTTGGAGACAACTGTGATACATTGTGACAATCAAAGCTATGTGAAGCTTTTGAAAATTCTAGTTTTCCATGACAAGTTGAAGCACAATGAGATCAAGTATCTGTTGGAGAATGTAGCTTCGGTCGGTCTTCATAATGCCTTTGTTATCACTATTTAGAAAAACAAAACATTATGTTTGTTTCCAGCCCGTTTATCATACTTATATTGATTACAATTTTTATTTGTGAGTCATGATTATCATGACATTAAAGAAAGAAAAAAAATTGTTATAAAAGAAGCCTCCACAAGTGTTGTCGGTCTCCTTCCATGTTTAGGTCGACTTGCTCTTTTTGTGACACATATTCGGACCTCAGATAACCATAAATAAAGTTCCTTTCATCCTCATAAAGCATAGATTCAATCTACAACAAGACAAGTCACATTTTCTCTATGGAAGACAAATATTATTGAAGTTGTGGAAGACAGAATTTTAAAGGAGACGCAAGTGAAAAGAAATAAAGATTTGTTCTGATATTTTCATCCTTGCTACATCAAGATCTATGGAACACATTTGAATCTTGTGGAAGATATCTATAAACTGTGAAAGAGGTTTGAAAGTCCACTTTGATTTTGTCATGTGAAGTCTACATCAAGCCGAGCATAGAAAAGGATTACACGTCATCTGAAGTCTACAGATGGAAGGATGATATTTTGTCATTTGAAGCCTACATTAGGTCGAGCTTAGAAAAGGATTACACCCCATTTGAAGTCTACACCAAGTCAAAGATTAAAGGAAAATATTATGTCATCCGAAGTCTACATCAAGCCGAGCTTGGAAAAGGATTACATGCCATCTAAAGTCTACACTAGGTTGAATATTGAAGGAAGATATCTTGACATCTGAAGTTTGGGTTCTAAAGTTTCTATTGAAGGATCTGAGGTTTCTATATATCATATTATTACTATCTAGGCTAAATACTAGTAGAGAAGTCCAAGATTATAATCTCAATTCAGAGCTTTAATTAAATCAAGGACTCAAGACCCCACAGGGCCATACCTTGTCCGAAATCTAAATTGATTACAAACCTACACTCATTTTGAAGTCTGAATATAAGGCGGGTGTATTTCAAATCTTGTCTTCTACGGTGTGATGAGAGGATCAACCTCTCTTTTGTGACCTTGTTGAACAACTTTGTGAAAAGGAGCTCAACATTTGTGGAGGGCTACACTGACTTTGATTTCACTGTTGATTTGAAGATTTCTCTAAGAAGAAGGTTGTTGGGTTTTTCCCTACAAAGTGTTTTCCCAGGATAAATCTTTGTCTTTTTTTCGTGTACTATAGTTGATATGATAATTGCTTGATGAGGAAAGATTGAAGATAATAAAAGAAGAATGTAATATTGACAAGTGATTATCGAGTTAAGGAATTTCAACATCTTCCTTGAAATTCCAACAGTAACACTACATCCAAGACATGGTACAGACAGGGGTAGGAAGGCTCCAATACGTTTCTATGGATGAGCAAGTTGCTAACATTTTCACAAAGCCCCTATCTTGGATGAAGTTTGTATACTTCAGGTACAAGCTTGGAGTGGTTAAGAATGCCTCTCTCATTGAGAGGAAGTGTTGATGTTGTAGCATTAGGGCAAACATTCTCCCTAGGTCAAGGGTATTGACCTAGTGCCATGTAATGTGACTGGGAAGAATGGCCCTTATAGCATTAGGGCCCAAAGTGCTCCCTCGGTCAAAAAGTTCTAACCATATTGCCAAGGGTTACTTGGCTAGTGGATAGAGTGAGTGCCTCAAAGCATCGCGCAAGTATTTTTACCATTCAACTGCCATGTGATGACATGGGGGAATGATAAATGGGCCTAGGGTTTCACCATTGGCCGAGGAGAATTGACCTAGTTCCAAGTGACAACTTGGTTAGTTGGTGACCTAGGACTAGTTTTTGTTTTTACTCTAATCATGGGGTACCTGACCATATCGCCAAAGGGTATTTGGCTAGTGGGTCACTAAATCATTTGGATGATGTTGATGCAGGGTGCTTTCCACATAGAACATGAAGTGGACGAATGCATTAACATAGCATGGGCATTCAATCTTTTCTTGGATGGAGAAATTTTCAATAAAGTGAACATCTAAGGAAGTCAAGGTGAATATCTCCCTAGCTAAGAGAGAGAATTGATTTTTGGGTAGCTGCGAAAAGTATTCCCTAGCTACACAAAGACGACTTGTGAAAAGAAAAATTAAACAAAAAAAATTAAATTTGAAGGGCTGAAATCGGACTTATGAAAGAAAAAATTAAAAGAGAGAAAAATTAAATTTGAATTGCTGAAATCGGCCCCAAATTGTTCAATTCGTCCCCACACTTCGACCTCCTCATCTGGACACTCAGTCATCAACCCGGACACTCACTCATCAACTCGGAGCATAATAAAAAATTTGGAGCAGACCGAGACTCAAAAGGAAGAGCAAAGTTTGAGACTTTTCCAAGGACGAATTTGTGAAAGAAAAAAGCTTGCTGACCAGAGGACAAATTAAAGGCACATCCTTCACTGTCTAAGAGACAGTCCTTCTGAGGCTGGTCCGAATTTTTCTAGGGCAGATCTGAGCTTCTGATCTGAGGTTTCTTAGGCAGACCGAGTTTTAAGACAGGTTCGAACCCGAGGTTCTCTAAGACATAATCTAAATTTGTTCTTTCTCGGTATCCAAATGGTTTAGGAATTAAAATGTCTGCGTAGTGGTAGATTCTGCACAGAAACGATAGCATTACACTCTTCAAGACTGAAGCAGATATTTGGTTTCGACAAACAGGATGCGACCATTGCCAGGGAAATTCATTGCCCCCATTCTTTGAGAAGATTTTATAGGAGTCGTCTAACGACGCGGAGGAATTGTTCGGATGGTTAAAAGTGGCTGAATCTGGAAAAAAATTCAAAAAATCTTGGAGATACAACATTTGAATCGTGTTTTTGATGGTGGAATTGATTCAGCACCCTCAAAAACATCTCGGACACCTGAAATTTTGAAGTTTAACAGCTATAACTTGGATTTACAAAAATCCTTCTCAGATTTTCTCGGAATTTCTATAACTTTTTGGGCAGGGCAATTCCTCCAGCTAGTTAGACTAAGGCGATTTTATAGGTTCACCTTCTGATAATTCATCAATTTCTAAAGACTTGCCACCTTCAAATGTATCACCAGAACTGCCTTCTCCAGTCACCTGGCCAGTCTCAACATTAAGTTCCTGCAATGCCACTTCATTCCCTAACGATGCTAAAAGTTGGCAGGTGTTGTATAGTCTCAGCCGCACAAAACAATACAGAAACCATCCTGAAGTGGGAGGAATTTCGGTGAGCTGAGCTGTATCTTGGCTATAAAGCTAAAGCTCCTGATATTAACTAGCTGCAGCATCAATTCTACTCGTTGAGTGGAATGACTTCATTACTTTGTCCAATGCCTTCATCTCGAAGGAAACGTCTTGACATTATACTAATTCGTCTTCATATCAGCAACAAAGTCATTGAATGATTCAAGGACTTTAATCCTTCTCGGAGTTCTTCATCACTTGCCAAAGGACTTCGTATATATCTTTGCTAGTCTTGATGAGGGATCTGCCATTCCCAGAAGCCTTGGTCCTGATCTCCTGCTGAGACAATCTAGTGATAAACATTTATCAACATTCTCCAGCTTCACAAGCCCCGTTAGAATGAAGCCAAAGAGCAGTCTCAACATTAGATTCCTGCAGTGCCACTTGACTCCCTACCTATGCTAAAAGTTGGCCGACACTGAATAGCCCCAGCGAGACAAACTATTGCAGGAACCATACTGAAGTGAGCACTTTTGGTGAGGTGAGATGTGTATTGTCCATAAAGCTCAAGCTCATGAGATAATCTTGCTGCAGCATCAATTCTACTCACTGAGTGGAAGGATTTCCTTACTTTATCCAAGGCCTTCGTATTGAAGGCAATATCTTGGCATCACACTAGTTCGTCTTCATATCAGCAATGTGGTCATTGAATGATCCGATGAATGTTAATCCTTCTCGAAGTTGTTTATTGCTTATTTGCAAAAGGACTTTGCATATATCTTTTGCTAGTCTTGATGAGAGATCGGCCATTCCAGAAGCCTCAATCCTGATCTCCTCCTGAGACAATCTAAGGATAAACATTTATCAAAAGGCTCCAGCTTCAAAACGCCCATTAGAATGAAGATGAAGGGGAGCCTCAACATAAGATTCCTGCAGTGCCCTTTCATTCCCTACTGATGCTCATAGTTGGCAGACAAAAAGTATCGCAGGAAGCAAGGTGGAATGAGGGCTTTTGGCTCGCTGAGCTGTATCTCAGCTGGAAAGCTCAAGCCCCATGAGATTATCTTGCTGCAGCATCAATTCCACTTGCTGAGTGGAAGGAATGATTTCGTCACTTCAACCAAGGCCTTCATCTTGAAGGCAACATACTGGCATCTCGCTAGTTTGTCTTCATACTGGCCGAGATCCATCTTACCCTCTGGATCCACCAAGTGCCAAGAGGGATCAATTCTGTTGAGGTGCAAATTTTTTTTAGGGGGAAAAGAGATTTGATCCCTTTCGGCATTTGGTAGATCCGGAGTTAAGATGCATCTAGGTTGGTTTATATATATATATATCGCAACACTGTGGGATCTCAAGAACCTCAAACCCAAAGGCAACCAATGGTAAATTGATTATTTTACAATAATTTTATTTTAATTATTAATGTTATTTTTTATTTTGTTTTATTTTATTTTTATTTTTATGTAATTTGACCAAGTCAAAATGTTTAAGTAACATAACAGGACAAGACATTACAACATCTCTTCCATACTGGGCTAGAGAGCGCCTCTCAGAACAATCAGCAACAACCATTGAATGATTCAAGCACTGTCAATCCTTCTTGAAGCTCTTCATATATTTAGGGGCAGCTATTAAAGGAAAAGCAAGGGTGCTAGTGGAACAGTTGAGGGCATGGTCACATCACCTTAGATGTGAGACTGGTAGGTGGAAGATTCCCAAGGAGGTTTGGGAAGAGAGAATTTGCATTTTCTGCGATAAGGGTGTGGTGGAGACGGAATGGCACTTTGTCATGGAGTGTGCAGCCTATGAGGATATCCGCATTCAGTATGAAAACAATCTAAAGGTTGACAACATGCACCATCTATTTGACGAAGATAAGATCAATCAGATTGCTAGCTTTCTTGTCAAGGCTCATAGCAGAAGATCCAACATCAAAAGGAATATGAAGATGAGTTAAGGTTGTTATTCTCTTGGTCCCTTAAGCTGTTCAGCCTCGTGGACGTCATTAAAATCATTCATTCATTCATTGCTTATTTGAGAAAGGACCTCGTATATGTCTTTTGCTCATCTTGATGATGGATCTGTGCTTCCCAGAAGCCTTATTCCTGATCCTGCTGAGACAATCTAGTGATAAAAATCTATCAACGTTCTGCAGCTTCCCAAGCCCCATTAGAATGAAGATAAAGGGCAGTCTCAACATTAGATTCCTGCAATGTCACTCCATTCCCTACTGATGCTTAAAGTTAGCAGGTACTGGATAGTCTCAGTGGGATAAAGTATTTCAGGAATCATGCTGATGGGATGGTTTTTGGTGAGCTGAGCTGAGCTGTATCTTTGCTATAAAGCTCGAGCTCCAGAGATTATCTTGCTGCAGCATCAATTCTACCTTCACTGAAGGAAACATCTTGGCATCATAATAGTTCATCTTCATATCAGCAACGAGGTGATTGAATGATTCCAAGGACTGTTAATCCTTCCCGAATTTCTTCATTAAACCTTCTTGAAGTTCTTCATTGCTTAATTGCAAAAGGACCGTGTGTATCTTTTGCTAGTCTTGTTAAGGGATCTGCCCTTCCTAGAAGCCATGGTCCTGATCTCCTGCGAGACAATCTAACGATAAATATTTATCAACGCTCTGCTTCACAAACCCCACTAGATAAAGATAAAGGGCCATAGACAATGAGCATCAGCATTGTATAATAGATTGTCCAATATGAAAGATGGTGAACAGCAACCTTGACCTTCATAGAGTCCAGGAATCAATTGCTGGTAGATGTAGTCAAAGTTCTCATGCTAGATGATTTATGGATGAACCTGCATTGTTGAATTTCCCCCTTCTTCACAAACAAATCCTAGTCTTTTGCAGCTCAATGTAATACAACACCACAAACAGGGCATTCTTCATCCTTCTGCATTAGATCTGGCATTTTCATGGGCTTATCTTGCAACCAGAAAAATAAAGCAGTCGAGAAAGTGTTCAACATGTAGCAATGGTGATGCTGTAATCTTCCAGTTGGAAAATTAGCTTCATACTCCTTGAAATGGCCTCTGCATTAATTCATTCCAAATGTTCAAGCTGAATGTATGAATTCTGCTGATCTTCCAATGACTGCATGATGCCCCATATACTATATAAGAACAAAATGTTTACTGGGTTGTAATGTTCCTTTATTCACTTCATTACAGCTCAAATCTCCATTTGCTTGGGATGCACTGAATATAATCCTGTATTTATAAATAGACATAAACAGTTGACTGATTTATATAATTGAAATAATTGCCACTAATCCCAAGACTTTTCCAGATCCAATATATTTTGTTTTTACATCTTGAATATCTAGCATCATCTCTGAATTCATATTTGTCTTGCATTGAAAGATTGGAAAATCCCCCAACTAGTTGGATCCTGCTCATATTTTCTCTAGCTGCTTTAGTTGGTAACCTGTTTCAGTGGAGTCCTTTATGCTCTTGGAGTTTGCAGATAATTTCTTAATCTTTCTCGATCTTGCAAGTGGAGGAGAAAGGAAATTATCTGCTTATGAGTCTCAATGCCACTAAATCGACAAGAATCTACGCATTAGATGCCATTAAGGCGTCTAAGATTGATTCGCACACAATAGCTACTATTTATTTGTTCTGACAATCAAGATTTTACTAATTGTACAGAAGAATCTCAGCGACAAATAAAATCCAACTGCTGAGAAAGCTCTGAATTCACAAGCTGGGAACTTTGCCGTTTAAAGATATGATATGAATTGCAACATTTTATCTCTAAGGTAGTAATTGGAGTCTTTTTGGGCAGTGAAGGTCATAATTTAAATATATGTGCACGACATATATATAATATGCAGCTGTGGGCATAATTTATGCTTCAATATAATTGTTTACAAACTCTGGTTCAAATATGCAATAACTGTTTTACTATTTATGATCAAGGTTACACAAGTCAAAGACTTTTCAATATACTGCTTTATTCTGCTCATCTTATGCTGCAAATAATAGAGTAAATGAAGCCTCTGATTTAGCTGCCAGAAGGCAGTTTCTTACTTTGGGAAGCAACGATGTAAATTCAAAGAAAGCCAATTGTTCCAAAAGAATAGTTATCCAATCATAGGCTGGAAGCTATAGCTGATTTCAAAATTCTGTCATGGTGACCATGTGTCAGGAAGCATTCATAAAGTCCTTAAACAAACCAGGAGAGAAAACAACAGTAACTAGTCTTTCCCTCATCAATGTCTCGTAGAACATATGCTGAATTCCAAAAATTATGCTATTCCTCGGAAAAAAAAGTTGTCCACCCAGCAACAAGGCAACCAAAAACACACACGGAATTGTATTTCTGAAAAAAAAATTGGGCAGACATGGATATTTAGTGGCATGTAATAATATGTAAATTCGAAATGCAATCAGGATAGATTGACATCCGAGACGGAATTCCACCAAAATTCATTCAAAGGCTTAAGACAAAAATGCTCAGAAAATGTAAAGGTAAGGTTTTATGCACATTTCGTCGAAGCACAACTAAATAACCAATCATAATGATTATACACATCTCATATCCTTTGATATCCATTCTCAACTCCAAACACCCCCGTCTTCTGAATATGTAATTGTGTATCTGTCTTCCATGTTGAATATTTGCTAGATGGGCACTTGTTGGCAGCACGCTGTTAGGCTTCATATCGTGAAACTGTATTTCAGTTCAGAGATCCAACGCTTCATTCCAATACCCTAACTGCATGTAACAAGTAATCATCGCAGTCTAGGAAATCAGATCTCTTTGAGACATTTTTTCAAACACTTCACAGGCAACGTCTAAAACTCCACACTTTGAATTTATGGCCACAAGGACAATACTCCCTACAATACCCAACTCAAGTCCAGCTCTTCATGCCCTCATAAAGAGCTGATTAGTTCATGCATGCCTTTACTATGGAGCTGAAGAAGAGACTGTCAGGCTTGCACAGAAGAGCTTACTTGCAGTGCCAGTTTTGCCACCTGCTAGGTTGAGGATTTGACATATAGCCAAGCACATGCATAATCCCTTCATCGGCAAGCCATCTATCTCGTTACCTTAAGGAGAGACAAGTTTTATTACGATGGTTTATGTTCACTACATTTGTTCTTAGACGGCGTGTTTGTATATGCTAAAATCACAACTATAGGCTGTCAATTCATTTACATTGTTTTTTTAGTGCAATTATTTTCTCAAGCTACAAATATCCAAAACTCACAAGGAGAAGTTTTGATTAAAACCAGCTAACAGGATATGAAGCCATTGTGTGTACAGGATAAGACAGGATTGATGCCGCTACTGAGCTATATTTATGTGCAGAAACACAGCAAGAACACTCACGTGCACTCTGCTCTGTTGTGTGTGCATTCAAAACCCACTACGTAACATTTCTCCTTCACACATTTTGTAAAGTAGGGTGTGTATATCAACCAGGTTTTGGCAATAGGCATACATGTTAATGAGATATCCTAATTTACCACCAAGTGAACTCAATTAAAGCTTCTATCCATGACTGAAAATGGTGACATAATAGATCATCCTTTTTCTGTTCTTTGGTAACGGAGTCTTAAATTCATAACACGAATACATACATTTGTTCAGTCTATTTACAATTATGCTATTCAACAGTATCTCCTTGTATGTTATTCCAAATAGACAGTTTTATGATTAGGGAGTATGGAACCATATGTAGCAGTAAAAGGTTTCAATCTAACGCCATTATTTATGATTCTCCACAACTTGCTGGTTTAGAGACCAATTCAGTTCTTGTGTTTTAACAACCAATTGATAAGCAGTGTGTGCTAGATGCACATTCCACAATTTTTGTCAAACCATTTACCCAGTATTCCAGAGGTCCAATGAATTAAACCTAGAAGCTCTGATACCACTTTGTGGTGTGCCTGACCTCCACTATAGCTCCATCAACAAGATGGGGCTACTTAATAATTGAAATTTTTACTTCCAATCCTACAGAACTATGGATTAAGAACATACAAAGCATGGGCCCATAATTTCAACCAATTTCTACTTCATCCTTCTATTGCAGTTTCATGCTAACTCACGAACTTCAGTAAAGAATTATGTCGTGGCTTTAATCCATAGTGTAAATATACCAATTACAACAACGGTATAACATAGCAGTTGCAAAAATTAAACTTGTCTGTCACCAGAGCTGAACCACATTGAATGGATGTCAAGGAACAATTTTCCTCCCAGATATACGCAATCCATTAGGATAGCCCCCCCGAGTTGGGGTCATGGGATGACACAGGCAAAGAGTCTTCTTCAATTTCCACTCTCCGAAACACAGCACTCTAGCATAATGACATTGCACTCACAGTAACACAAGATACCCATGATGTGTAGAAGAGTCCATGAGGGAAAAGAGTACAAAGTGATGGAGAAGAACAATGACAAACAATTCCATCTCCAGTTCAAATTTACCATTTTATATACCCTTTTCATGGTAGGCTAGTTGTCACCACATAAAAACCTAATTTGCATAGATAGCTAGGTATACTTTCTCTAATACTGAATTACTTCTTAAAGGCAGTATATAATGTTTGAGTCAGCAGGGGAAAGTCATGTGCCCCTCATATTCACTCTAGCCATTTGCCATCTGTCAGCCCATGGTCCCTCCCCATGTTCCCCTTGGCTATTCTATATTGCGTATGTTAATTTATCAGGGACATTGGTATGTTCACATCAATATCACAGGCCTCACCCAGGCCTTATTAACATCATATTTCATGGTCTAAATGATACATATTCACTAGCGGGATCTTGGCCTTGGGCCCTCGTTAGGAATCATTTTACATGACCACTTAATATTTTTGCATATACATTCTGTTTACAAGTCATTGGTACCCTTGACTCAGTACCAAGACAGAAGTTAATCATCATATATGCTAAACTGCACATATAAATATTCAAACAATTCTCTGTGGAAGCGTGTTATTACAACTGCAGGAATAAACAATTCTCTTTATCAAAACAAGCAATAGAATAAAGAGAGGAATAAATGCACAATGCTCTTAGTTTAAAGTACAAAACCCAAGATACAGTTTAAAAGCTCAAGAGAGTTGAGATAAGGCTCCACCCAGAGGATGATAACCTCTGGTTGTTCTTCGCAGGTGTAAAGCTGAGCTCAAACATCTCTTTTGATACTCGTCCCGGTTCCCAAAATCCGACAAGCTTAGCAACAATATTAGCACTCTCTTGGATGTGGGCCATATCTTGCGTATCTGTCCATAATCTCTGAGCCAACTGCAATTTCCTCTGCTTTGTGTCCAGGACAACACCCCATTTTTCAAATAAGGTCTCTCTCTCAGCTGCCGTTAATTTTCTTTGCATCTGCCTAGCCAGTATTTCTCTTTCACGCCTCAAAGCTCGAATACTGCAAAATCCACAACTTATTGTTCATACGGATTGGTGCAAACAGTTGGCAGAATTATTAGAAGATCATGCATATTATATTATCTATACACAATACAATAAAATGCGTGGCAGAGGCTGTTATAATCAAATATACAGCTGCTGAAAAAAGGGAAGGCATTTACCTAGAAGCCAGAGAAGTGGTCTGATCGTCATTGTGAGCAGGGCTATTACCAGCCCTGTGAGAGAAATGTTTATGAAGGAATGACAGCCTCTTTAGTTCTACCTCCATGTATATTGCATCTGAAGGATCACCTTTGAATAGTAGGAAAAAATGAGTTCTGTGAACTAAGGAGACGTAGCAGTTGTCCCAGAGTTCAATTATTTGCATTCTCTGTTTCTCAAATTCCAAAGGCCATGAGGAAGGTGATTGTACAAGTTTGGATGACTGATCGAGAGTCACATCATCGACATTTCTGTCATCCTGAACATTTCCATTTGTCTCCAGTTCCATCACCTGCATAAAATATAGATTATGTTGTCATGGCCCCTCCTTTCAAACAAATTAAAAAGGACTCTGGAACAAATGAAAAAATCAAAAACAAACTTCTGTAATCCTCCATTTCTTGGAAAAAAACAAGCCAAACCTAGAACATTTACATGTTAAGTAAATTAGATATATGTGAGATCTCTTCCAGAGTTGTCTCACAACGCCACAAATGAGACACAATACTCTAGCAAAGGATGGTTGTGGTAAATTTCACGTGAGCATTCAACGTGAACACATCCTAAAAGCTTTCAGAGAGACTGAGAGAATATGATATAACTTATGAAATCCCCCAGCCACTACAATGTACATCAAGCAAGATGCAGAAAGACCTAAGACCTGAAACTGTATATAATAGGATTGTACTTCAAAAGAATCTTGTGCTGAAATTAAGGATAGAAAAAGATATAAAGAAAATTTTTAAGTTTTAACCAATCAAACAGAGATTTCCTTTTTGAAAGTACTCAAGAGAAAACAGTTTGGAGTCTTACCTGGCAAGCAAGAAGCTGCTTCTGGTATTGAAGCTTGGCCACGCGCTCTTTGAGCTCGGTGACATAAGAGCGAATATTATTAATATTCTCTTCAGCAGCAACCTTGAACATATTCTTAACATTTTTTATGTCAAAAGAAGCACTTCGTTCAAGCATTTCAGTGCTGTCTGTGGATAACACATTGCCTTCTTTACCCTCATTTTTATGAAAAAGATTCTTCCTCAAGCTCCCGGGTCTCTTCCAACCAGCTGTTTCTGGTGGAGTGTTTTCGTTATGCCCAAAACTATCTGTCACCCAAGAAGAGGGAGAGGATGGAGGGCTAGTCATTATTTCAGCTATACAACTTCTACTCCTTGTTAGTTGTGGAGCTCTACTGAAATCCGATAATCTAACCTCATTGGGAAGAGGAAGTACTAGATTTTCAATGGACTGTTGCACATTCTGAAGTTGCTCTTCCAATGCAGCAATTGTTGCATCAGTATCAGTTAATTTGTGGAGATCCCCTGAGCCATTCAGTCTTGAAATCTCTTCCTTGAGCGTTGTATCTACTAGGCTTCTCGAAGCAGTTTCTTCTAGGCTTGAATTTTCTTCCTTTGAACACAACGTTCGAATTTCTCCTCTAAACTCTGTCATAGACGATGCTGTATCATTCTTGGGTTTACCTGATTGAGCGATATCAAGGCACTGGACTTCTTTCTGAAGGGCTGCCAAAGCTCTACTAGCATCCTTACCAAGCTCCTCCTGCAGATACTCCAACTTTCTAATTTCTTGAACCAACAGTAGGGGATTTGAGGTGGACTCCCTAACAGGATGCTTCTCGGGTGTGGAGGCTGAGGATTGTTGAAATTCTTCTGACTGTAAAAGAGCTTCTTCTTGATGCTTTTGAATGCTTTGCTGATAAAAAATTTCACTGCTTGTCTGACTCACTGTTCCGTTGTCAGAGTTATGCAGTTTAGGAAATTGCAAGTCATCTGAACCCATATCATGCCCTGTGCTGGATACATCCGACACTGCACATTCATCTTCATAAGAGTTTATTTTCGGAGCAAGAGTGTGACTGGGATTAATTGAGTACTGCAAAAAAGAGAAATAGAAATAAGTTTTGCATCCCTGAAAATGGCTGAGAACAGCTTACATCTAGCTCAAGAGATGAAAAAAACTAGTTACCCATCTTCTTGACCCTTGACTGCTAGCAATGCTCCGAAGCAGGTCCTCAAATTGGCTTTGTGCAGCATCTCTTTGTTGAGTCAGCTTCTTGATCTCTTGGGCCATCTAGAATATTAGGCGACATCAAACCCCTCATCAGAGCAAGAATCACTGAATTTTATCCACACGGATACAGAGTTGACTAGTTCAAATAAAGAGTGTAGATTAGCTAGGTTTACAGTAAACATGCTAAACATCACAGAATAATTAATGCACAATGTAAGAAGACCTTCTGAATCTGGAGATCTTTCTCCTTCAACAAAGCCTCAGTGTACTGAGAGGGAGCGGAGTTCCCAGGAGCGGAGTGCCCAGGGGCTCGTAATTCATTTTCAAGCCTGGCCACTTCTTTTTGCAAGTGCTTCAATAATGCCTTGTCTGACATAACTATATTGACATGTGCACTAGTCGCAACTTCCTTTGCACAGCTAGCAAAGAAGAGAGTATTCCGTGACTGTTCAACATGGCTCCGTGCAGGACTCAACGTACATATCATTGCTGTCCTTGCATTGCCTCCCAATGCATGTTGAAGAATTCGGGTGAGTTTAGAATCTCGGTATGGAATGTGACCATTCCTAGTTTTATTGTTTCCACTGTAACAAAAGTAGTCGACAAATTTGATCAATACAAACCAGAAGAACGTCTGAGTTTGAAGCCATAAATAGTGTCAACAGTTCATAATATTTTCAGAAACATAGATAATGCCAGTGTTCTTCATCCTTGATGTCTGAAATATTTTTTTTGACCGAAATTGGAACCTAATATTATACAGAATGATGTCGAACGTCAACACTGAAAACAGAAGAGGAAAGGGTAGAAACAGACCTGAGCTTCCTGATCACAGTGCCCAGAGTAAGCAAGCTGCGATTAATATGGCAACCTTCCTTCAATCTAACTCCTGCTGAAAGAGATTGAGATGCGCGCTCACTTCCTGCAAGATCAACAAGGTTCTGTACAAAATTGTCAGCTTCATTTACTAAACTAAGACATACATGAAGATTCATACGAATAGAGGAATAGTAAGCATACCAAACTCGCGACTAAAGAGCTCGAGGTGTTATCTTCTGGTCGTGTTTCTCGAACAGAGCTTTCAATTGTCTATAGAAGAGAAGAGAATCCAACGGTCAACACATATCTGCAGAAACTAATTTAGCATTTAATGTGAGAAAAAGAGAATACGGACCAGTCTAACAATTTGATGAGATCTGGAACTTGCTTCGTTCAGCGAAGTCTCTCCGACCTGTCTGTGAGCTGCAGAAAAACTAAGCCAATTGATTGAATAAACAATGATTATAATAATAAGCTTTAAAAATCTAGGGTAGCAAAGAGAAGGATCTACCTTCACATATACTCAAAAGCTTTTGCAGATGATCTTTGTCCTGCACCCTTTCTTCAACCAATTTCTCCACAACTGTCCCCCTCTGTTAATAATACAATAAACATGAGGCAGGGGCAAAGAAAATTGCAATGCTGAGAAAGAAAACCAAAAATCTGAGGAAACTGGCAAATGCCCACCTCTGGATCGTCCAGAATCCGAAGAGGGCCACTGTTCTCAGAAGAAGCGAGGAGATCCTTCACCACTTCGTTATAAATTTCCATTGCAGAAAACTTCAAGACAAATACTCGTTCCGAGTGCTGCAACATCACATCAATTGCCCTCGCCATTACAATGTGGAAAATAAAACACAGTGAGGAAGCAACAACAAAAAATAAATCTAGCCCCAATACCTTGTCAATATACTTGTAAATATCCATCACAGCACGATCTGTGATGCCCCTCATCGTATACGTCTTTCCACTGCTGGTCTGCCCATATGCAAATATTGTTGCTGCAACAACCACAAGTATCAATGCCACCATTGCCAGATTTTGGGATTTGGGTTCAGATAGGGAGAATGAGCTAAGAAGTGAGAGTTTAGATTAACTCACCATTGAGACCGCTGAGAGCGGAAAGAGCCACCTCCTTTGCCCCATCCTCATACACCTCATCTGTTGAGGCTTCACTTCCAAATACTCTATCTGCAATGTGCATTCCCAGCAATTGCATTTATACATACAAACAAATTCTTGTCAATTACAAAAATGAACCAGAATCAGAGACAATAAGATTAAGAAAAGAAATTTTACCAAATGAATATGCAGTTGGAAACAGAGATCGTTCCGGAATGGTGTATTTATAGACCAGTGTTTTATCATTAATGCATTCCCAGTCTGAAACATCCCTTCTGGCGATCTCCTTCTCACTCAATGGTCTCACTCGAATACTCACAAATATCTTCTCCTCTTCCTCACCCACCCGTTTCTCCCACGACCCCTCCTCCCCTTCCATTGTCTCCCACCTCACCTGCTCCACTTATTCTCATTTCATCTGCATTTTGCGCCTGCTCCTGCTCCACCTCCCCCTCCACTGATTTATATACACATATATTTCACAGACTCACTACCTGTATTGCCAATATGAGCAATTCGATACCACATCCCACATGCATTCATTATCAATCGCCCGCTAGCTCGCATGCATCACAACAGAAACATGGACAACGCAACAGAAGAAAACGGGCACGGACAAGGGCACGGGCACGGCGCCACAACGGTCGCGGTCACGGTGAGTGGTGATGAACTGGGAGCAGGCGGAGATGAGAAGACATCTCAACCAGAACAGAAGGGGCTTAGTCCTGTAAGCAAAGTTGGTTAGTTGGGTTTTGGGTCTTCTCCAATTTCAGTCTCAGGATCGAAGTCAGCTCTAAATGTTAAATAATGTAGCAGGTCAGTCGATCTGAAGCAACATTATAAAAAATTAACTAACATTTAGTTAATGTCATAGTAGATAGCTCGATCTAAACCCAAAAATGCAACCCAGCTTATAAAATTATTCCCAAATATACCCAATAAACTAATCCAATCTGAGAAAAAACAAACTTGACACACGCGGCAACTTATAAAACTCCTCCCTCAGTATCTCGTTTACTCACAATCCACTCCACCACTTTCCACCCTGCCGGACTGTCACATATATGTTCATGGCCCTGAGCAGAACAGGGCAGGGCAGGGTATCATTTCTCTCAGATTCGGCCCCTCCCATCCATTCACATTCCCCATTTCAACTCCCTTTCCAATAAAGATATTGACATTATTTTGGTCGTTGGGCGGTGTGTTTAAAGCCAAAGTACCAAATGAAAAAGCAAAGGCAAAGGCAAAGAAGAGTCGCAGTGCTTTCTTAGTAAAAGAATCAATCAAATACAAATAAATACCTGCCCTAACTACAAAGGTTGCTCATGTGAACCTTCCCACCCACTCCAACGAATGTCTTCCGTATTACCACTCCACATTGCCAACTATTTCTTTAAATTAATTAATTTCACTATTAATTAATAATTAATTAATTTTTGACTTACCTATGATGAGATACATGGTTAAGGTTATTGATTTAAAATTATGTATAAATGATATAGCTTAAACAAAATGGTATTTTTGAAAGCAATTTTAATTACTTAAATACCATATTCCTAAATCAAATTTCACAATTCAAAAATTAAATATATAATCATCTCAAAACTCACGCAACTTAACTCAAAAATAAAAAATAAAAATAAAAATTATCAAATCTCACCACCGAAAACTTGTACAACTTAACCTAAATTTATCTCAAAACTTGTACAACTTAACCTAAAAATAAAAAATTAGCTGCAAAACTTATACAACTTAACCTAAAAATAAAAATTAACTCCTAAAGCTAGGATTGACTTTCGTCATTCCGATCCTAACACATCCCACATTCTACCTCCTCATGTCATGATCTCAACAGCTCATGCAGCAACAATTTATCTTCATTTCTTTTTCAATTATATATTCCTTAAACAAAAATATAAATATATTTGTGGTGTCCAATCCAAGCAACCTCATATGCCCAATGCTATGTTCTTGTTGGCTTAAACCTTTATTCTTATTCTTAACTTAATGCTTACTACTCTTACTTTAAATATTAAAACTAATCGTATTGTTTCCTCACATGATCTAAAAAGTAAGTAAATAAATAAGGATGGGAAATCATAATTTTGTCTTATTACTACCTAACACTAATAACATCATTAGGTGCGCTATCTGTTTCCCTGTTTACAATTGATGCCAAAATACATTTGAATATTGCGAGTCACTCCATAACTACCATCACCATCCTATCCTACATAGAAGACTATTTATTTATTTATTTATTTATTTTATTTATTTATTTATTTAGGTAAACCTAAGCCTATTCACATTTAAAATATAAAATATAATAAATTATAGTTATATTAGATTGATTTTTAATTAAATTTTCACTTCACTTTTAATTAAATATAAAAACTAAATATGATTTATAATTTTTTTATATTTTTAATATATGATTACAAATATCAAATTTATTAAAAAAAATTAATAATATTGGGAAATGAAATTAACTATTTTTATGAGTTAATAGTTTGTAAGGTAATTTTGTATTCAAGATTTCAGTGTAAATTTCTTCTAATTAGGATTAGAGATGGTTGGTCTTAAGTCTTTTGTCACTATTTTGGAGATGGTTGGTCTTAAGTCTTTTGTCACTATTTTGGTAATCATGTTCTAGTGTTGTAGTTGGTTTTCTTGTTTCTCAAAACATGAGCTTATTGGGTTTGAGGTGATTTTTTTGGCCTTCCTGGATTTTTAGTAGTTTTGGTGCGAACAGGAATTTGAATCTCATATACGCTCTTTGTCTCCCAGTTGGTGATGTAATGCAGGTTGCTTTTCTAGCCCAAATTTGTTTGGTGCATGTCTTCTACAACAACGCTTTGTTTTATGTTTGTGTTTTCTTTGTGATATGTATCATGGGCTAGTTTTCAATTTCGTCATGGACGAGTATCATAATGGGTATGTTTTAACAAACGAAGCTTTGTGTGCACATGTTGTATATGAAATGGCTAAGTTGCCTATGGTTTCGGTCTACCTCTATGCGTGTTATATCTCCTGTGTAATAAAAGAAGTCTTATCAAACAGGGTACTTTGGTTGTGTGTTTTTGGAATATTTCTATATGTTGAAAAATATGTGGTGAACAATGAATGCATTATTGTATTGGAGATGGTTCCAGTTCTTGGTTTTGGGGGATATGGTATGAACTACCATGTTCATTCTGGTGTTGTCTCGGTTTATTGGAAAATAGTTTATTGTATCTTAATATTGAGAGGAGAAGTTTATTGTTTTGTCTTTGTATTTTCTATTGCCAGAGTTGTAAGGTTTTGTTTGCTAAGTATGTAAGATCTAAGTCTTGATGTGATTGCTATGTAATTTATTTTTGCTATTGAATATCAAATGTTGTTGTTTAAATAAAAAAGCGTGCACTTGGCAAGTGAAAAAGGCATCTTTAATTTCACATTTATGGTGATTTTATGTTGGTCATTTAATGGAGGAAAGAAGCTTTCAACATTTAAAATTTCATCTTACTCTCATTATTTCACAAGATTCAGTCAGATCATAAAGTTTTTCTTACATGTTCTTTGATCATGCTTACATTAACAAGAATGAGTAAGCAAATAGGCTATCAAAAATTGAATTAGAGATGAATATGGACAAAGGAGTATGGAAAATTCTAGAAAAAACCAATCCTTCCCTTCATAATATTTTCATGATTCATGGATTCAAATCATATTATTTCAAGAGTTCCAATCCACTCATTATACATGTCCTTTAATCATGCTTGTACTAACAAGAAAAAGGAAGTAAATAGGTTATCTAGAACTGAACTAGAGATGGATAGGGACGAAGGAATATGGAAATTTCCAAGAAAAACTAATCCCTCTCCTCTTACCATCTTCATGATTCATGGATTCAAATGACATTATTTGAAGAGATTCAATCAACTCATTAGATTTCTTTACATGTCATTTCATCGTGTCTACACTAACAAGAATGAGAAAGCAAATACTCTATCTAAAATTGAATTGGAGATGGAGATGGACAAAGGAGTATAGAAAATTCCAAAAAAAAATCAAACCCTCGAGTATGGAAAATTCCAAGAAAAAACCAAACCCTCTCTTGATAATATCTTCTTGATTCATGAATTTAAATAATATGTTCTCATTTATTTACCTATATGTATGTGAGAGAGAATATGTGTGTGTGGGGAGGGGGATGTCTAATGCTAGACAGTAATGATTACTTTGTGAATGGTTCTTTTTGTAAAATTATGAACATAGAGAAAGACAACAACAAAAAATAATTATTTCAATTGTTTTTCACCGACCAATTTTTTGGTTGGTTTTTAAAAGAATATTGTGTTTTTGTTTTATTTTGTTTTTCCATAAAATTTAGAACATAGGGAAAAACAAAATAAATAATTATTTCAAACTTTTTTTAATTCAACTAGTTTTGAAGTTTAAAAGAGTATCATTGAACAAATGTTTTTTCTAGTAATATATGGTCAAATGGATTTCCTTTAAGGCGTGTTGTGTGTGTATATTAGTAATATTAACTACTATAGTATAGATAAATAAAATTTATAATATGAAATTTAATAATTTAGTTATTGTATATTGTTTTTTAAGTTCACGATGTTAAATGTATTAAATTTAAAGTTTAATTATTTTTTATATTAAATAATTAATTTTTGGAAATAATAAAATATATATATATATATATATATTATATTATATATATATAGTATATATATATACTATAATATATATATTTATTTATTTATTTTAGATTTAGTTATATACTTGAATAATTATATAATATATTTTTATCTTTGGTTTTAGTATGGTTATAATATATTTTATTTCTTTTATTATAGATTGGGTTATAAATAAATCTTATTTTTTATTTTTAAAAGAAAGTGACAACACATTTCAATGGGATTACAAGTAATATAGATATTCTTCTTCTTTATTATGTAAAGAAAGTGATACTTTTTGTGGAGACAATGTTCTCCCATCCATCTGGGTTCAATTTCAAGGGATATGTTGACTTTTTGTGATAAGCCTTTAAGAGTAGGCAACCCTTGGGATAGATTCCACTTCATCGGGGTTGAGACATCTCAGCTCTTGTGAAGTCATAAGTTATTGTATATTTGGCTTACTCGTTATTAGATATATTTGTGATGTTATAATAGCAGTCGAAACGTTGAATTCCTAGAACTTGCCCCAAATTCTCCAAAAAGTTATCGATTCACCATGATTAAAAAAAAAAAAAAAAATTGAACTAAACTTTTGTGGAGATAATGTTACCCTCAACAAAGCATTCTCAATTATCTTGTTTGTTATAATACATTTTATTCTCCATCACTATATAAAAGGTAGTATAAATTGTACTTCCATACTTCACCTTTGTAAAGAAAGTGAGAACACATTCTAATGAGATTATTCATTTCTCAATTGTGATAAGAGGTTATATAGATATGACCCTTTTTCATTATGCAAAGAAAGTAATAACCTTTGTGGGGATAATGTTACTCACAACAAATCATTCTCCATTGTTGTACAAGAAGTTATATAAATCTTACCTTCCTTCACCATGTAAAGAAGTAACAATGCATTTTAATGAGATTATTCATTTCTCAGTTGTAATAAGAAGTTATATAAATATTACTCTTTTACACTATACAAAGAAAACAATAACTTTTATCAAGATAATGCTATCCTCAACAAATTAACAACCTATCTAAACTTCACAATTTTTTGAAAATAATAAAAATCACGAGGTGTAAATTAAAGTTATATCTCATGTAAGACATTGTTTAAATATTTTATGCTTTAATCATTTTCATTGAAATTTAATGATATATTTTGTTGTGAGATCAAAATTTTCTCTTACTTATTTATATTTTTAAAAACATAAAATAAATTAACCTTTGAAAAATTTCGAAATTAGTACTACGTCAACAAACTTAAAATATACAAAATTAAACCTTCCAAAATTAAATTAGTAAGAAAACTATAACAACTGGAAACTAAACTGCAGACATAATTTAATTATGGGCTTTTAATTTAATTTCTAATTATACTTTTATTTAATTGTCTACAATGACAATATTTTAAAGGGTATTTGAATTATGCTTTATTTAATTCTACCTAATTATTTTAAAAAGTATACAAATACTAGGGCCCACACTGTGTGTTTTAAACAATGTCCTTTTTTGGCATGGGAAAAGGATAAATGGGTTATGAGAAGTACATTAGACGTGGGGGTTTGGGAAATTTAGACATTTTGAAAAAGGCGGTCTCCGGATTGTAATGCTCTTCCAATTAAATATATATATTTATATTTATCGAAAAGTACAAAACGTGAGCAACATAATCAATGAGTGGGAATCCCTGATCACGGGTTAAGATGGCCCACTTAACCCTATCTACTCATTTACACGACTCTCAAAACGAGTTCAAGACTTGACCAACAAGTACATGAAGTTTTCTTTATTACAGAAAGGTTATAATTAAAGTAATTGGATCAAATATATTAACTTACAAAATCTATTAAACTACAAATTTTGAATTTTAAATATGTTAATGTTTCGTGATTGGGTTGTATATTTCAATCTTAAAAAGATTCAACTAAAGCTTTTGAAAAAAAAAAATTAATAAATAAATTTATAAAAATGGTTGGAAATAATTTAATAAATAAATTTGTAAAAATAGTAATGAGTCAATGGTTGTTTTTTTATTAGTTGAATATTGAATTATATATAAAATCTTCTCCTATCTAAAAAATGATATACAAAAATAATAATAATAAAATATTATTTATAAAGTTATTTAATAATAATATGATAATATATAATTAAAATATTTTTTACAAGGTTAATTAATTAAAATACTAATTTAAAAAAATACATATTTTTTATCTTTTCAACTTCTCAATCATAAATTTGGTTGAAAACAATCTTATCAATTTAAAATGATTTTTTTTTCTAAATTAAGTGTAAAATGGTTGATGTTTTTTTTTATTATTTTAAGTGATTTAGAAAAAGACCAAATTCTTATAAGTCCTATACTACTTATTTAAAATATAAGAGTAATTAAAAATATAAAGTAAAATTAAAAACATTAAATGGGGAATTGTAAATTGAATATGGAAAATTGTAAAGTAATTCAACTTTATCCTTAGTAAATAACAAAATTAGTCAATCTAATAAAAAATAAAATATATTTTTATTTTGCTTTTAGAAGTTATAGAAAATTGACCATTAATATAAATATTATAATTATTCATCAAATTGTATAACTCAAAATTTATTGATTATTAAATATTGTAAAATTTATGAAGTCCATTTAGTTTTTATTAGGTTTAAATCTTATGAAAAAGAGTTGAGGTGGGAACTGATTGGTGAGGGTTACATAATAACGTTACGTTATTTTAAAGTGTGTTCAGATTCTCCTAAATCTCATACTAATGACCATCTATTAAATTACTTTTATATAACAATGTAAAAACCTAAAATCAATTTTGTAAATATAAAATAAACCATATATAAACTTGATACTTTTTTAAAAAATTAAAAAATAAATTTTAATATTTACTCCTATATATATATATAAGAAATTTAAAATTAAATATAAAACATAACCAATTAATAAAAAAAATTAAAATTAAAATTATTACCTTATTTGTTGATTGTCTTTATTTTAATAAGAAATTAGCTTTTGTATTTATAATTTTTGTCACCAAATCAACTTAATTAAGATAACAACCAAGTTTTGTATTCCATAATTTTTTTGTCACAAATCAACTAGATTAAGATAACAACATCTCACTAGTAAATGACCTTTATATAATAACTAAAAAATCTAAATACAGTGTATTAAATAAGAAAAACCAATTATACACCCTTATATTTTTTAAATATAATATATTTTTATTTATTAATTTATTAATTAAATATAAATATATATGAAAATATATTTTTAATTTAAATATAAATAATATGAAAATATATTAAATTTAAATTAATAAAACATACCATAAAAAATATTGTTTAGTTATTAAATTGTCCTTTATTATAAATACTAGCCTTTGAATTCATGATGTCTATTACAACCATCCAACTTGAAAACCAGTAATATGATTTGCAGCTCCCAAACAAATAAATAAATAATGCAACCAAGTCTATAATAAGTTTAACATTGTTCTTATTATATTATTTATAGTTTGTATCATCTTTATACTTAATAATTATTTGAGGTGTATTGCAAAGACATGGTGTAATTTGCAGTATATATCAGTTGATAAATGATTGGCACTTAAAAAAAAGCATAGTGGGATTTGTTTCGATGTACACACCACATTGGTTGATAACCTGAGACCAAAAAACATCTTCGATAGGAGAGTCAATGATTTGAATTTAATGAACTAAATGAACTATTATATTACTTTTGCTTAAAAAATATACATATACTTTACCTCACGCATTATTTGATAACTTGAGACCAAAATACATCTTCTATAAGAGTCCAGGGTTTAGACTATTATATTAGTTTTGTTTAAAAAATGGTTTGAAATTTAACACACTACATTTTTTTTAAATA
>APFE030941349.1:0-10081 GCA_000404065.3 Pinus taeda
TTTAATCAAATTACAGTTTTACAATGTACACAATTCGTGTGAGCCTTTCGAGCCTCACACCTTGAACGATTAACCTGCACGACCTGCCGGTCGTTTATGACAGTCCCGTTTCGGGCACCCTGTCAACCCAATCAATCGCCCAACAGACTCTCGGCCTGCCCAAATCACCGTAGCGCTGTTGTGTCGTCGAGACTTTTGCGCACTACCTGTGCTTCGTTCGATCGTTCGACCCCTGACTCGTTCAGACTTCCGTCGCAGTCTAGTGCGTCCGCACTGTTTGCTCGTTCGATCTGTTCCGCTGTCCGAAACTGCCCGACCGCTTCCTCCACTCTATAACTGAAGGCTCCCTTCACATCGTTGCTGTGCGCTGTTGGTGAAGGCGCAGTTAGACCGAATACTTAGAGCGAATGATCGAATGAGTGATCCCTTGATGCCCTTGAACGATTGAGCGCTTTCTATATATATAAGGATCCACGCCAATCTTGGAGGGGTGTCGGTTACTCCAAACCGACCCCCATTTTAGTGGTCCGCCGCCCCAACTCCATGAGCCGACGCCCAATATCCATTTCGGGAGCCGTGTTGTCATCCGTTCAGGACGGGTCGGCCTATGTTTCATATGGTCGTCCGCCCATGGTATAAACTCATCCTCCCTATTATCCCGTGCGCTCGATACTTGTCCGCCCACGTCGCAATTGCCTTCGCTGTTCGGTCCTCGTCCATGTCGCAAACGCCTTGCTGTTCGGTCCTTCGCCCATGTCGTAATGCCTTCGCTGTTTGGTCCGTGTCCGCGTAGCAAATGCCTTTGCTGTTCGGTCCGCACGTAATCGTTCGCTGGGTGTGTCGTTCGGGCGGGCACGCCCCGTGCCGCCCTGCCTGTATGAACAGTTCGTTCAACCGTTCGGGTGGGCTGTTCGTTCGCCCGGTCCACTGTTGGTTCGTTGCACTGCTCATGTAGACATCCGCCCTGCTGTCCGGTTGACCACCCCGTAGTCCCGGTTGATGATTCGTTCGGCATTTGGGGCGGGTGGGCGCACTGTCGTGTCGCCCACCGCCATCATTCAACGATCACCCGCTTTGCCCAACGACCATTTTCGTGTCGGGTCGCTTGAACGGTTCGGTGGGTGAGAGTTCGTTCACTGTCGTTCGGGCCGCCCGTCGTCGTGCGGAGCGCCCGGTCTCCAGGGCGTTACATCCTCCCCCACCTTATTCCGTTGTCGTCCCGACAACCTCCATACCATAGTGCCCCCTTCGGTCCTCCTCATCAAGTCACCCTCTCGTTTAGTGATCCAGTGCACGTCCCGGGAGTATGCATCCCATACTACATCGAGTCGGAATTTAGACATCGACCCGGTTCCTCAATGCATCAAACCTCCAAGTCACCATGTATGGACCTCGGCGTAGGTGTCATATGACTACCCACAGTTTCGGTCCTCTGCCCAGGCTCATGGGAACCCCACATTTCTGCTGCACATCGGACCTTCCTGCCCAATCTCCTTACGGGCTCACTGCCTTGAGCAGCCAACGGTGAGCCCAGCCTCCGGTTTTATTTAAGCAACTCCCGGAGGAGGTGAGTCAGGTGGCTCACCTTCATCTACTAAATCGGCCCATTTGTCTGAACGCCTTATCTCCCCCCAAGCTCTCGATCCTCCGCTGAGTCGAGGCAATGTGTATGCTGCCTTTATACCCTCGTTCCGATCTTCTCCCACTTCCTGGTGTATCATGGAACAGGTTTTCGCCATGTGGGGACCTCCGCAGACCCAACATTTCCGAGGTTTCTTCTTCGTCGGATCTCGTTCACCCATTTCGTTAACCGAGTTTTCAGAGTCGTTCTTCCGTTTCTCCTCACGGCTTAGTGCTCCTAACCGATTAACAAAATCGAGTTCCTCTTGCCCGATTATCACTATCTTCTTTCCAAGGAGCCTCCTCCTTATTTCTTCTTCAATTTGTTTGACCTCTGTCTCCACTCCCGACTTCTTTTCTCGCAACCGGGCTCTTTCTTCACAGACCCCTTGGAGATCAAGGTCGGCTAAACGGACTTTCCTGTCAATCCGGTCATGCCTTGTGTTGCACGTGCACTGCCCTTTGAGTTCATCCAACTCCCTTCGGAGTTTTGAACAGGCCTCACGGATTTCTGTGAGTTCAGTCTGCACTTCATCCCAATTCGTATCCCACTCGTTCACGTCTCTCCAGGATTCTGTTGAACTACGGTTGTCCTCGTTCGGCCGGTCTAACTTTTCCAATGTTACGTCTGGTGAGCTCCAGTATTGTAGCAATAATGCTACAACTCCTGAGGCTTCCTGTCTCTTATTTTATCAACCCGGTTGTTCGTACAAACTTGGAAGCGACGGTGCTATATGCACAAGTACTAGCTCTTGTCGCAGCTGTCACTTGGTCAGCTGGCACAAGTCCGCTAGGGCTCAAGCCAACTTCTATAGGCTAACAGAAGAAGCTTTATCAATGATGGACGAAAGCTAGCTCAAAGGAGACTAAGCTAATGGACAAAAATGAACTCGAAGTAATTCAATGCATGTAACCCTAGGAAACCCTAATTTAACTAGTCTAACCTCTATAACGCAATGAGGATGAGTAATACGCCTACCAATGCTGCTACTACTTCTATCAAGTGGGAACGCATGAATCTACACTACTGACATTACCAAGGACATGTTTTTATGCTTTTTCATTAAGTGGTGAGGTGATTGTGTGTTGCTTACTTATTAGGGTTTGATTGTGCAGATTGGATGGAGAAGGAAGGAAAGCGTGGGGCAGGTTGGGGCAGGTTGGGAGGCTAAGTGAGGTCCCTATGGACCCTTGGCATCCATCCACGGAGGTTCCCCACATGCAGGAGCTCGGCAACCGCGTGAAAGACCTCCTACAGGATGTCTGCAGGGGATTCTACAGGAAACTCAGGGTTTTCTACAGGATGTCTCTGAATTGCTACAGGATGTCTCTGAATTGCTACAGGATGGTTTACCGTGGAGGACTGAGGTGAGGAAAAGGTGATGGTTGGGTAGGAAGAGATGTGAGAGGTAAGGGTCAAGCTAGTGATGGCTCAGGAACGGGAGGATGAGATGGAAGACAGGTGGAGGGAGCGTGTTGGAGTGATGGACGTGAGAGGTCAAGGGATGAGGCCAAGTGAGGATTAGGAGATGCTTAGGAAAGGACAGAGTGCTGTGTAAGGCAGAGAAACGTGGTTGTATGCAAGGTCAGAACAGAAGAGATGGCAATGAACGAAATGGAAGAGAGTGTAAATGAACCAAATGACCGAAACTGTTGATCAAACCAAGAAAACATAAACCTACACTAAATATACCGTGATCTTATTTAACAGTGATCCAAAACGCAAGTAGAAGTACGTATGGGACTGTGGTGAAGAGTTGTGTGGTTGGTATAAATGACAAGGAAGCATCTAAATCCAAATCATAATTGCATCAACCAGTTTTGTGCGTATTTTTGGTGGTCTGCTATGTACTGCACCCCAATCTTCAAACGAGATGGCAGTGAGCCTTAGCAAACGATTTTAATGGAGCTCCAATGAATAACATGCATCAACTGCTACTCTAAACAAATGAAAGGAATTGCATCACAACCAAAACCTATCTAACTCACAAAGGAATCAAATTGCAAGACTACCATTCACGTTGCATGTGCAAATAAACTCAAAGTGCTGCAAAAAGAACGAGAAGCAATACTACACAGAGGGGATCTATGGCTCTCAGGTTGGGCCCTAACCTGAGAGCTATAGTCTCCAAATGAAACTCAGGAATCGATCAAAAACTGTCTTCTTTATTCATGATTCAATGTCATGCCAAACTGGCTTACAGCAAAAAGGAAACAACCTGGACTGATTGCAAAAATGATAAGATAGCTCAAAAGATTCAACAACCTATCTAAGGCTACAGCCTCCATATTTATACAAAAAAGATGATGATCCGCCAAGTAGCCTTGATTCTCGGAGCTCGGCTGTCCACTGAAGTTAAACTGCGGATTTGTGAGGCAGTCAACAGTTGATGACGGCTGTTCCTGTAGGACAGTTGGCTACTTCTGAGGCTCGGAGGGGAGATTGATTGGAGCTCGGAGTTCTCGGTGGGAGTCACGAGGAATGTCCCAGTATTGCGGACATCCTTCCACCAGATCAGCAGTGCCAACTTATGTCTCCTTGCTCCTGCTACGTTGCCTTTGTTCCCCTTTTTCATGCCAAAACCTGGAATCACAATGCATTAGTCACGTGGATAAAGTGTCTATCCTTCCTCCTACAAACAACACGAAATAACTAAGAAATGCATGCACAAGCAAATAAAGATGAATGGTTTGAGCGAGTAAAGCAGGCCAAAATGAGCCCGAATTGTACCAAAATTGGGGCTCATCATCACCCCCCAGCTGAAACATTTGCTCATCCTTGAGCAACTCAGTCCAAGTCCTCGTCTTTCATTGCCCTTACTGCTTCGCTGGCATCCCAAGGTTCAGTGGTAGTGTCTTCCCTGCGGGTATGAAATCCTGCTGTCCTGTCCACCTCTGCCCATTGCTGTCCCTCAACTGCCTTTGAAGTTCCCTCAGTTAGGCCTAGCAGTAGGGGAGGGCTGAGTTTAAGGCCAATCCAATTGGCCTGGAGGCTCTGCACAGATTTCTTGTAGAGGGTAACCCTGGCCAAAGCTTCCCTCATCCGGATGGGTGTGTGATATTCTCGGATCTGTAGGCTGTGGCCGAGGGTATTCCATCTGCGCTGACAAGCATGAGCAGCATTGTCCCCCAACAATCTTTCCATATCCTCATAGTGGGCGATAGCTTGGGCTTGTTTGTCCATCCACCTGAGGGAAGCTGTGGGGTCTGTGGCTAATTGCCTATGTGTCGAGATGAGGGTCACCGGATCTTCAATTTCTGGTCTAATGAGCAGTGGCTCCTTTGCTTCTTTGTTCATGATTAATTTGGTCTCGTTCGCTCTTTGGTCCTCATGGTTTAACCACGAGGCCAATGCCATTAATTGTAGGTCACCCAAGGCAATGTTGGGATCCCACGAGACCTCATTAGGCAGGGCCAAATTGTGAAGGTAGAACTCCGCCAATTTGGCTCTGTCCTCTGCTGAGCTCGTACTGCACAACTCGAAGAACTGGTGTGGACTTTGAATTATCATACCTCGTTGTGCCAGGGTGTTCATTTGGAACTGCAGCCACTGATCCTTTAAAAACAACCCGTAGGATCTTGCAGGTGCCCTGCACTGAATTGCCTCTATGGCCCAGCTGGCCATGCAAGCCAGCTGTGTGTCTTTCTGCTGTAGCTGCTCCCTGAGTGCTTGCTCTGCAATTGCTGCTTGCTGTTTTCCTTCCTGTAGCTGCACTATGGCTTCCTCAAGGCTGGAGGGCACCTCCTTCGTGCCTGGCTGATCTTGCACGACATCCTTGGAAGATGTTGATGCTCCTGCCTTTAGCTCCTTCAGCTGCAAGCTTAGTCTTTGGTTTTCTTCCTGTAGGAACGTCTGCTGGCAATTGGCCACATGTTTGGCCATTGCAAACTCGCTCCTCACTTCTCTGAGCTGTGCTTGTAGAGGCCCTATGTCCGCCACGCCTTTAGACTTGGCGATTTGCATCCAGGTATGAGACCGGACCTTCTCTTCTTCTAACGCAATAAACAAAGGAATAGTGAATTTTTGCGGGATGATTTTTCCCGCCTCCAAGAAATTATAATAAGAATTTAAATTGGGTGAAGGGGTAGGTTCAGGGATATGCTCTTTCCCTTGCTCTTCTTCTTCCTCCCCTTGAGGTTCGAGCTCATCCTTTTGAGGTGATGAGGGTTCCTCCTTTTCTTTCTGCTCTGTTTCCTGTAGACGGTTTAGTGTTTCCTGTAGTACCTCCTGGGCTCGCTGCAGCCGTGTCTTCTCATCCATCAGGTCCATTCGATCCTTCCATGTACTCTTCTTCGGGCTCCCCTTTTCATAGGTAACTGTGATTTTGGAGGGGGACTTCTCACTAGAAGAAGTAGGTGATCGTTCCGTAGAAGAAACGGGTGATTGCAATTTTGGAGAAACAGGTGACTGATCTGTGGGAGATGACTGAGTTGTTGGAGAACCGGGTGTCTGAATGGTTGGAGAAGAGGGTGTCTGTGATTTGGGAGAACCGGGGGTGTCCTTGATGATGATTGGGCTTTTGGAGGGTGGTTGCGGTTTCCCGGTCTTAATTCTTGTGCTTCTTCGACATTTAAAATAGAGAGGAGGATCTCTCTTTCTCTTCCCCTTTTGCACAGGTGGCGTACTGAGGCCAGCTAATACAGCCACTGCCTCTCTAGCCAGGATGTCTACCTTCCTTTCCTTTGACTGTGTTTTGGCCTGGCTTCCTGTAGGAACTGTCCTCAGGCTTCCTGTAGAAACCGTCTTTGGACTTCCTGTAGGAGTCTGTTTGACTTTCCCTGTAGGGACAGGGGTCTTATTCTTCGTTTGCTTTGCTGCCGTGGTCTTTTCTTTTGGTTTGCTGACGGGTGCTGGAGGTGTAGCTGGGCTGACATGGCCTGCTCCAGCTTTGTCGTTTCTGTTCTTCGTCCTCAACTCCCTTGCTGACTGGATGGGAGAGTCAACCTTTTCCTTGGCACCCTTTTCTTTCGTTTGCTCCTTCTGCACAGTGGCCGGGGCCCTGGAGTGAGTGTCCTCCTTTACAGCGGTCGAGGTACTGGAGCGAGCATCCTTCTTTCCCTTTTTTACAGTTTCATGCTCTTCTCCACTGGACGCTCTGGTTTCTTTCAGCAATGACTTCACGTCCCCTTCTCGAGTAAGATTTCGAAAAGATTCCCACGAGAGGGGGACCTTGTAGGAATGCAATGCATCCTCTACCAATAACTTAATTAACCCATGGTGGGCCACCTGTTCTGGAACGCCATCCTTCAGCTTGGTGGCGCATTCTGTCAACGATTGTAGCAAGAAATAGGGGAGGCCCAATTTCTGTTCTACAGGAAGATTGACCCTGTAGCGTAATTCAGCGAGCAGTCTGAAATGGTACGCATATACGATGCTGTGGCGACCTTCACAGGTAATGTACCTCATGATTTGCAGGCTGACTTCATTCCAAGGTGGTGTCAAGCTGACCCTGCGCACTCCATTCTTGTCTTCAGAGAATTCCTCGTTTGGTGGGAAGAATTCCTTCTTCGCCTGCTGATTCTGCTTCCGCTCATCCTTGTTCCACGGAAGACCCATGGGGAGTTCCGTAATTCTGCTGATCGACGCGGGTGTTACTTTGAGGCTCAATCCCCTGAATTTGACCAAAGCCAGGACGTCAGATTTTGGCTTCAAGCCCCGTAGGAACTCTTCTGCCACATCGTCGTCGTATCCTTGCAACTTCTCACAGAAAGGCATCCACTGTGCCTGTGTAAAGATGTCAACCACGGCCTGGTTTTCTCTCATTATGGCTATGTCAGTGGGCTCTCGTCTAATGAACCCCCCAGGCATGATGAACCAGTGGTCTGGGCTACAGGGGATGAATGTGGGCAGAATGCAGTTTAAACGAACAGAGCACGCAAATACTACTGCTGAATTATAGCACTACCCTGTAGGAGCGATAGTATGGCGTGACAGTTCAATTATTTTTATGACCCGACTGTAAAACACGACCTTGCCACCTTTGAAAACCAATTACGAGGAAGTTTTCAGGGTTACCTCCTTTCTGCCACCTTTTTCGTGTCGTCTTCACTTTCCTGTAGAAGCCGCGTTCCTGTAGAGGCTGCTCCTGTAGACTGTACGCAAGCTTCAGCGAAAAAGATTGTTGGTCGGGAGAGGCGTATGATCAGAGTTCAGTTGGCCGATAGCTTGGCGTATGAACATGCAGAGGCAGACAGAGAGCTCTTTGAGTTGTGAGGTGAAGGTGGCAGGGATATTTAATTGAGCGAGCCGATTAGATTTTTAATCGGCGCAGTTCGTGGCGCGGGGGTGAGCTGTCCCCGCCGGACCGTTGGATGATGTCACTCAATCATTCCTCTGCAGCCCCCCTTACCGCTGCATTCATTCCCGTAGATATGCCGCCGCCATATTCGGTTAAGCTCGGCTGCACGGTTGATGGGCTCGACTCCCACGTGTGCTTTTGCTGTTGTGGCTGCCACCTCATCCAGTACCCATCCTTTCACTAACCGATGTGGCTAGTCACTGGCCTTACGACCGCTCAGTCATTCACCTTTACGCCATGCAAAACAAATCGAAGCTAATCATGCAATTTGATTGAAGGAAGGGTTCGAGCACTTACCTGCGTGCGTTCTGCAACGGATTACCAGTTCTTGAACGTTGGATCGCCCTGCGCCACACATTCCCGTCGGCTTTAGGATCTATGACGTGTGCTTCCGGGTGCTGGCGGCTGAATGACTGTCTTGTAATCATGCGTCGGTATCTTTTCTAAGATAGCGGTGCCGTGGACAATTTTTACTCGAGCAGGTTGGACTGCTGCAGGATCCCCACGAGGGGTCTTGTCACAGTTCTCCCTTCTCGTGTATATGCTGTAGGCTGGCGGCCCTGGTGTCTGCGTCCACGATCTCGTCACCTTCGATACATAACGTTGGCGTGGTATGGTTCTCGGTGCCCGATTTCCTTTGACAGTCGTTTCCTTATGAGAACTGACAATTTGTTGTTCTTCTGCAGGTATCTTGGCTTGCATGGCGACAAGGAGGGTGTGAGCTGATAATGGAGGTGTTCAGAGAAGCTATAAGTTGCATGCATGCGATTGAACCACGCCCCCATCGTTTAGATCCTCCTTGAAAATTTACCGTGGCCGTAGCAACTTTCCACAGGAAGTTCCCTGTAGTAATTCAGGACGTTCAGGATTTTCCTGTAGTATTTCGGGACTTTCCTGTAGTGATTCAGGACTTTCAGGATTTTCCTGTAGTGATTCAGGACTTTCCTGTAGTGAATCTAAATCACAAAAACTCTGCTCATACCTTGAAAATGTTGCTGTCCGTGGAGGAGGCATTTGATGGCATCATTTGTCAACATGAGGGAAGCCCCCGAATTGGAGTGGAGAGGCTTCTTCTCCTCCATAGAACATCTGCATGCAAATTCTCATGTTGCTTATTGTTTTTTTTTTCTGTTTTTTTTTTTAAAGGATGGCAAGGGCGCCTCAGGGAGGTTTTCACCCTTGCCACCTGCCCTGAGTGCCTCAGAGAGGTTTTCACTCAGGGATCTTTTATTTCTCTTTTTTCTTTTTCTCTTTAAAAGACAATAGGGGCGCCCCAAAGAGGTTTTCACTCCTACTGCCTGCCTTGGGCGCCTCAGAGAGGTTTTCACCCAAGGATCTTTATTATTATTTTTTCTTTTTTCTTTTTAGGGTGTGCCCAAAGTGGGGGCAGAACCCTTCTCTATGACCAGGACGGATTTCTCCATAGTGTTGATAAATTCTTGCCTTGAGAGAGGCCTTCTATAGATCTTCAATCGGTGCCCATTGACAAGCATGGGAATGGCTTCCTCATCAATGGTTCGAATGAGGACAGATCCATTTTCATGGCATTGCTCCACGAAATATGGGCCTAGCCATCTGGTTCTCAACTTTCCCTTGAAATCCTTGAATCTGGAGTCATATAACAAGGCCCAATCTCCCGGATGGAATTGTTTGTCATGGAGATGTTGGTCATGCCATACCTTCCTCTGAAGTTGAATCACTTCTGAGTGTAGGAGGGCCTGCATGCGGGGCTCATCCAGTCCATTTAGTTGTAGTAACCTCTCTTGTTGTGCATGGCTGAGATCTAGGTCCAGCTGAGCTGCCATCCTCAAGGTGTTATACTCAAACTCAATGGACAGCAAAGCCTTCTTCCCATAGACCAGCTCATAAGGTGTGAAACCGGTGGTGGTCTTCCAAGTGGTGTTGTAAGCCCATGTGGCTTCAACTAGGCGGTCTGCCCAGTCTGTTCTGCTGCTACTCACCACTTTGGTCAAGATCCCTTCTAGCGCTCTATTGGTGACTTCCACCTGCCCATTTGCTTGAGGGTGGTAGGGGGTGGAAGTCCTGTGCTTGATCTTGTGATGAGCTAGGAGATCTTCAATCAGGTGGGATGTGAACTGGCTCCCCTGATCGGTCACCAGCTCTCTTGGGTAGCCAAACTTGTAGAAGATATTCTCTCTTAG
>APFE030941361.1:3229-13903 GCA_000404065.3 Pinus taeda
GAGGGTCGGTGACAAGTTCTTGGAGGATACTTTACATAGATAATATTGACCTTTTACAAAGTGTAACATGACTTCATTTACATGACAATGACTCTTACATTTTATGACTAGACGACAAATAAATCCTAAAGACTCTCAATTGGAGTCTTGACTCAAAAACAAAAACCCTTGCTCATGAAAGCCGTGAAGCAAGTCAATAAAATAATTTCATTTTTCTTTATTTACATCTTATTTCATAAAATCATATTTACATGTCATTATGAAGACAAAGTTTAGTTACACTTTTCAGCAGAAACTCCTGGGGAAATGTTTCCCCAAGTCACCTTTTTGGGGGAAACTTGGGAAACTCCCGGGGGGGGTTTGTCTGATGACGAAAAGCGTCCCCTGCATCCCCCCAAATATTTTTGCTAATAACAATTAAAAACATAAAAAATTACAAATTTTAATATAATTAAAAAAAAGGATAAAGTAAAACTTTAAAACATAATCGCTCACAATTCTCATTAACGATACGATTTTACCTTGCCACCCGACATTTTCCTTCTACTGCCACTCAACATTTTACCCTGCCACTCGACATTTTCCTTCTACTGTCGCTCAACATTTTACCTTGCCACCCGACATTTTCCCATTGCCACTACTCGACATTTTCCATCTGCAATTTGTTGTGATTCAGATTTACCCTCAATCGGGGGCTTGAGACATTTGGAGCTGCGATTTTCAATTTGTGACTTGGTGCTGTCAGATTGGAGTTGCAATTTTCATTTTGTGACTTGGAGCCACCATACTAGAGTTGCAATGTATTATTTAGTACTTTTTAATAAATTTACTAGTATTTCAGTACTTTCTATGTTTACTTTTAGTTTAGTATTCTATGGCTATTTTAGACTTCAGCATAATGTCATTGTCATATGGTGAATTTACTTTTGATGTGCATTGTGTAATTTCAATTGTCAAATGATTAATCTAATTGAGATGTACCTTGCATAATATTAATGCCAATTGCCAAATGATGAATTTAGATGGAATATTGCATAATGTCAAATGATGGGTTCAATTTAATAATTTACTTTTAGATTTACAATTTTACATTGATGATTGCAGAAATGTCAAATGATAATTATGATTCATAATAGTCTAATACGAAATGATGATCATATTTAGATGTACATTTCATAATTATTAAGATTTACTATTTACTAACTTAGTTACTGACATATTGTTGGGATTTTATTTTTAATTTTTATATATTAAATTTTTCATAATTTTATAATTTTTTGACTCTGACGTCCCATCGTTTCCCCGAAATTTCCATAAATTTTGGGGTTTCTTATATACGTCCCCCTTGTGCGTATCCCCACTCTCGCGTTTCCCCGTCCCAGAAACTCAGTGAAACTTTGAAATTTTGTCTCACCCGGCACTAATCCAACTCCGAAACTAGTTATGAATGGGCTCCACGAAACCCCTACGCCAACCTCTGCGTCAAATCTGCGTAGCCTTTGGTACGCTCTGCCTAGAACTATAACTAACCAAGTCGTCTCCCCAATCTAGCCTCTAAGAATGACTCGTTGGTCCCTTCCAGAAATCTTCCTAGCCTCCAACAACTGAATCTACCCCCTAGCTGTTGAATCGAACTTCTGGCTCTTAAGCTTCTGCATTGCCTCTGCACTGCCTCGTTGAGGAGACCCGGCCCTCCTGTAGTTGACTCTCCAAATCTGGAAAAATCTCCTCCGAACTCACTGTCCCCGCCCCTCACTCACTGCTTCAATCTCTGGCTATCTGGCAGCTGACTGTTGCCACTCTAGAAATTGATCTGCCAAGGAAATGAAATTTCTGGTGATCTCAAGTGTGCTCTCCAAGTGCCCATCAACTTCCTCTTACAATCCACAGTTGGAGTACCAACAACCAAGATTAAAACTTAATCGATGGCTAGGATCATCTTGGAATCGATCCGTGCGAGTTTCTAATTCTCACCTTAACTTAATTAATACTGATTAATTAACCAGTTTTCCTAAGTTTAGACTTAGGAAACATTCAAAAATTGATTAATAATCTAATTAAGTCACTTCTAGGTGGAATTTCTACAAACAATTTTTGGGTCTTAGAGATCTCATGTATTCTAGCCTCTCCGCCAAATTTCGTGGCTAGAACACATCCAATGCTACAAAAACTAGCACTCCCTCTTAGCGAGGAATGTGTTCTAGTGTTGCACACCCTACCACAACACTCGTCTCTATATTGTCTCCTGTCACGCTATTGATGTTTGGCTGCTACTACTCGCCAACTACTGTGCAACTTTGATACTACATTTGTGCTACTGTTGACACTGTCATACGGTTGCCAACACTGCATCAGCACTGCAACTCCCTCTCATCTATTGTTGTTGCCATTGCAGCATCTGCAACGGAAAAGCATCCAAAATACTAAATCAATTGTGTTTAGTATGATGCATCTCTCTCGTGAGTCCTAACTGCTACTAGCCTTGCACTGTCACTGAAGAATATGCATTGCCGCTGATTCTGCATTGTGCCACTCTACACTGTTGTCAACTCTACACTGTGCTCCCCAACATCTGACTACTACTAGTCTGCAATTGTCAAGCTGGTTCTGACTGCATCAACTGCTATTGATCCATCTTGCTACCGAATATTGGGGGGGCCCATAGCTAGGTAATGATCAATGAGATGGACTCCTCAAGTACCCTGCCCAATCTCTGTAGTTCTCTGGGACGACAATACCAAATCTCCCCACCTCACTCCTGGAGGTATATCTGCGAACATCGTGAAATCTTCCTCCAATCTAGAGGACAACCTATCGATCTCTGTAAAAGCTGCCTACTGGTCCTACTTCTCTGAGTTGTCCTTCTTCCCAAAAGGACATTGCGTGCTGTATTGACCAACCTCACCATACCTTAAGCATTTGACCTTTGGCATGTCCTTCTTTCTCTGCTCCCCCTGCCCCTGACTAAGACCCTTTGATGCGAGGGCCACAATCTCCTCCTCCTTCACCATCTTTAGTCCGCTACTACCGCTGCCACTAGTGGAACTCCTTAGCAAAGCTCGCCTCAACTCTTCCTACTACAAATCGGCCCACTTGTCCCACTCTGATAGCTTGTCTCTGCCCAATATGCTTGGACAAATACTTGCCACTCCTCAGAGACACTATTTAGTGCCAACCTCACTAACTTTGTTGGTTGAGGCATTTCCCCAACAACTACGAGGTGGTCCCAGACCTCCTGAATCTTGGTCAGGAAGGGATCTATGCCTTCCCCCTTCTCCATCCTGATACATCTCAGCTTCTCCTCCAGGAACATCTTCTGCTGCTCGAAACTGCCCTAATATAGTGTGGCGAGAGCATCCCACATCTCTTTGGCAGTATCCTTGCCAGCTATGTGTGAGACTATATGGTCTCAAACTCTATCCAGGATCAACGGCTTCGCCCACGCCATCTCCTTCCTGTACTCCTTCAGCTGATCCACATCTTGGGGAACTGCTACAATGTTGTCTATGTAGAGCTTCAAGCCATATTCATCCAACAGGAAGGACATCCTGGCCTTCCAAATTACATAGTTAGAGGAGCCATCCAACCTATCCTGATCTCTAAGTCTTGTTGTGGCCATCTCTTATAATGTTGAAAACTCCCCCTTTCCCTCTGCTCGGTTGCTACTCGTGCTCCTTTCTAGATTGTGTGGTCCTGCAAGCTGCTACTGCCAATCTGCAACTAGAAATTCGAACTTCCGAGACTCCAAGTTCCCTGTGGAAAATTTTCCCTCTGCTGTGTGTGTTTTTCTCTTCCACCCAACACTGGTTTTGCTCTAGCGAACCGCTGCAAAACCCTCTGTGTCGAGCCAGAAATCTGCCCAATGAAAAATCTGAGTTGCTCCCTCTGCCAGCTGGAATCACTCAATCTGGAAAGTCGAATTTTTCTACCCCTTTGCTCTGAAAAATCGAACTTCCTCAATCAACTCGACCTGCCCGGCAATGGATAGCGTTGCCCCTGGGAATTTTGGCCTGCTACTCTTACTAAACAGCGAAATTTCTTCTTTCGCTTTTGAGCTCTTTGACTGATCAATCACGCTATGATACCAAGTGAAAATTCCAATATGGAATCCTATTGCAGTAACTGATATTATTTCTCCTAAATGATAAATTAATTATTCAATTTATTGCTACGACAACATCGAAATAAACACACTGCAACTTTCACAAATAAAACTACGGAAAATAAATAGTGTTGGAATTGAGAAAATACTAGCACACATAAAAATAACATCGTCGTTTTTGGACAAAAGACCCTGGAAAAACCCAATGCGGGAAAACCGGTGCAGCAGATGAGGGTTTTATTTTGTTAAGCAACAGCGAAAATCTAGATACAATCTGGATGCTTGAAACTAGCAATTCACTACCGAAGAAATTGGCCACAAAAATTAGTGAGAAAAATTTTGTCTAACCCGACAGTGATCCAGCTCTGAATGGGCTACATGAAACTCCTGCCTCAAATCTACGCAACCTCTAGTACACTCTACCTAGAACTGAAACTGATCAAGCCATCTGCCCAATCCAGCCTCTGAGAATGACTCGTTGGTCCCTTCTAGAAATCTTACCAACCTCCAGCACTGAATGTGAAAATTCGGTGACCCCGAATCCTGCTGCAACAACTGATAATGTTTCTTCTATTTGCTAAATTAATCAAATAAATTACTTGCAGTTTCCTATGGAAAATATCGAAACATATACACTGCATCCTTCACAAATGCAACACTATGGAAGAAATAAAAAACACTGGAAGAATAGATGCACACACACAATAATACACATTGTTTTTGGACTAATTTCCCTGGAAAAACCCAACTTGGGAAAACTGGTGCAGCAATCGAGGGTTTTATTATTATGCAGTAGTAAATCTGAGTACAAATCTATGGAAGCTGAAATCTAGCTTTCCATACAGAGAAAATGACTGAGAGAAGTCTAGTGAGAAATATCTCACTTTCGTCACCTCGGTGATCTGACACTGGCCTTAGCTCAAGATGAGTTGCCCCTTGCTGCCTCTACGTCAGCCTTCTAGGACCAACGTCTCTCTCACTCTGTTGATCAGTTGCTACTCTGGAAACTCGAACTTCTGGCTCTCTGGGCTCCCACTCAAGCTTCTGCCTTTGAAACTCTACTTCTCCTCAACAAATACAGATCTCCCTCTAAAGATCTGCAATGCCTTTCTGCACTGTGTCAGCCTCTCTGTGGAGTACATTGTCTCTCTCCTTTGCACTCACCAGACTGGAAAAACTTCCTTCTGGCCTTACCATCCCTGCCCCTCTCTCGCTACTTCAAAACTACTAAATCACCTCCAACAACACAGTTGCTACTCTGGAGTTCAATTTCCCAGCAATATCGAATTCATTGCTCCTCAAATGTGTTCTCCAACCCCCGTCAAATTTATTCTTATAATCTCTCATTGAGGCTTCGACAGCCAAGATCAAAACATAATCAATGGCTAAGATTAACGAGAAATCGATCCATGTCTTCTTTTAGAAGATTCTCACCAAGACTTAATTAACACCCTTTAATTAACCAAATTTCCTAAGTTTAGACTCAAGAACCATTTAAAAAAAAAATTAATTATTTAAATTAAGTCGTCTCTAGGTGGAATTTCCAAAAACGATTTTTGAGTTTTGGAGAATACATGTATTTTAGCCTCTCCACAAAATTTTGTGGCTAAGACACATTCGATGCTACAAAAATCAACATTGAATCTACCCTTTGTTTGCCAAATCAAACTTCTTCCTCCAAAGCTTTTGCACTACCTCACTGAGGAAACTCGGCCCTCCTATAGCTGACTCCCTGGATCTGTAAAAATCTCCTTCCGACACACTATCTCTGTCCCTCACTCACTGCATCGATCTATGGCTCTCTGGGAGCTAACTGGTTCTACTCTAGAAATCGATCCACCAAGGAAATCGAATTTCTAGTGATCTCAAGTGTTCTCCAAGTGCCCATCGACTTCCTCTTATAATCCACTATTGGAGCACCAACGGCCAAGATTAAAACTTAATCGATGGCTAGGATCACCTTGGAACCGATCCGTGTGAGTTTTAGATGATTTTCACCTTGACTTAATTAATATTGATTAATTAACCAGTTTTCCTAAGTTTAGACTTAGGAAACATTAAAAAATTGGTTAATAATCTAATTAAGTCACTTCTAGGTGGAATTTCCACAAACAATTTATGGGTCTTAAAGATCTCATGTATTCTAGCCTCTCCACCAAATTTTGTGGCTTGAACACATCCAATGTTACAAAAACTAAGAAGAAACTCTTTAGTGGTTAACACAGTGACCTTGCAGTCGTCAAAGCCACAATCTCTATAGTGCCGAAGGCATCGGGTGGTTAGAATCCCAAGGGAGGTATCATTAACCAAGCCTCTGTTTACTTCCCCCTAGTTTCTCTCTCACAACCTACTATAGAGACTAACTTCAAAATAGTTAAGAAAAGGGACACACTTAGAATAGGCATATAATTTACAATTAATCAAGATTCTACATCTCACCTAGAGTGTAGAATTTGCATTTCATATAGGATAGTGGAGCATCCACAACCAACAGTTCTTCATCTGGTAATTGAGCCCATCTAAGTAATCTAAGTAATTGAGCCCATCTAAGGCACTGGTCTTTCACAATAATCTAATCAAATCATTTAACTTGCTAATTCAACCAAGTTGCTAGGCCATTCAGTTGTGTCTCCCAGACTTGTTGGTTGCCAACAAGTCTCCCATCTTCACATTTCATAGGGACTACCCGCCATAGCTTATTGTAGGGAGACAGCTAGAATGGAGAGGGCGGCGTTCAGTGTGACAACCCCTGTCTTGAGCGTTGTCGCATCTTGCTTGTAAAGTTTGGGCGACAACGAGACATAGCTAAAGAAGGGTAATTAAGAAATACTCCATGGTGATGCCAATCCAAAGTTGGATTCCTAATCTTTACTAGCAATTGCGTTCTCATTTGAAGACCCCAAAGAAATTGTGTGGATCCTAATTCTTGAAGCCCCCAAAGAACTTGCAAGAATCCAATGAGTCAAAATGTTCAACCAAAGTGTGACAACATTACAATAGTCTTTAAGTCTGAATCTTTGTCCACATCCATCCATCAATGTACTAGAGAGTTGAGCACTCAATTCTCCTTCCATGTGAACATAAGTTAGCTTGAAAGTTTCGGGAGATAAGAAGAGCAACTTGTGAGAATTGTAAACCAACAGTGCTCATCTCCCAACAAATGAAAGGATTAGAGCCTAGAGATTTGCATCGTTGACCCCAACATCACATGAAATTCATGGCTACAAGTGGAAGAAATTTTCCTTAAGCAAGTGTTGTCTCATGGGCTAAGTTGCATGAATCATGGCAACAAGTATGGATTTAGGAAACAAGTACACCTACAAACATGCACCCCCCAGACAAGTGCATTGAGGAAATGTGGTATTATCACCCAAAAATTCCTGCTTTGCAAAAGCTGAAGGGAATTAAAAACACCGGGAAATAGGTATTATCACCTCACTCACTTCCCCTCACTTTGCACTTAGCGCTTGCTAACTTTAGGGTGTGTTACCAATCCAACTAGCACCTGACATCCAAAGTCCAAGATCACTACTAGTCAATGGGAAACTCAAGAGGGATGACAATGTCACCACAAAAACCCTCTTCTCACTTAAAAACAGTTGTCCTCCGGTATAGGGGGGGTATCCCTAGGATAGGATTACTAAGACATAAGATGTAAGGCTCAATGGTGAAATGAAGAGTGGTCTTAGTAAGACAGATTTCTTTTTTGAGTTATAAAGTTGGTTTCAAAGGTGGTCGATGGGAAAATACTAGTGCCAAGAATCCAAGAGGGCATATGGAGTCATGAAGCAAAAAGGAAGGCTGAAAATGAGTGATTATCGTTGCTGCAACATGTTCAACACTACTAATGGTTGCAGATTTATATTGCTAGGAATTGTTCATTTTCGAGTTTACTCTAAAAGTGTGTACATCATTCTTGGGTTGCATCATGAGATTTGGGGTACATGGGGTATTTTTAACCCCAAGATGGTTCGAGATGGATTGTCACATCAAAGATATGAAAGATAGCCTTTAATGGATTTGCACAATTGAGATAGCTTGTTTAATGGGTGCTTGACCTTATATAGTTGTTGACTTAGTGTTCTTTCCTTGGACATTGGAATTCTCTTGATAGTTTGGTGGTTGCCCTTCATTGTGGCCCCATGAAGGATCCACTCACTTGGAGACCGCCCTACATATGAGGAGCATTGTGCAACATGGAGGAGGGCATTAGGCCTTGTTCACTACTAGAAATGCATTTGAAGATGTATCAGACTCCATGATCAAAATACACTTAGAGCATTCTAGTGCCTTCAAATTAGTCAGACTTATACACTTCATCAGGGCTTTTAAACCCCTTTCTTTTTCTTCTCATCATTTTGTCTTTCAAATTCTGCACGCCTACGAGGGCATTGTAAAAATGATTCTAGTACGATGAAAAATAGTCATGTAAAAGGCCTAGGTTAGGGAGTTTTTTTTTCCTTGACTAATTATTTGTGTTTTTTAAAACTTATAATCAGTTAAGTTTTTCTCCCAGATATACCCCAAAGCCAGAGTGTGGTTTGATAGTGGAGTCATAGGTGAGTCCTAGTGTCTAAAGTCAATGTATATTATCATACTAGATCATCTCTAAAGTTTCGCGGAATTTGGTTAAGTCTAAGTGCCAGTTTTTCACTGTTAAAAATTCCCTGTTGGACGGGATTTTCTATGTAAATTTTGATATAAGATGTAATAAGTGCTGTCTAGAGAAGTTGTAGGCATTATGCGTACTCAAAATTAGACATCTACACCTCGACTTTCTATTTAGACACACTTTGGGTATGGAAAAATTATTATTTACCCCTCAAAACCCATTTTTTTCTAATTTTGGCAAAAACTGGCAAATAAATAGTTGGAAACTAATAATTGGTAGAAAATAAAAATTCTCTCCAAGTGGAAGTGCTAAAAAACTGAAGTGGAAATTCCCAAAAATTAAAGTCAACTCAAAAAGTGATGGGAATTCCATTTACCAAGGAAATACGACCCAAGAAAAAATTCAATGGTCCAAGAGAAAAGCTAATGTCCCAGCAAAATTGAATTTTTTGAGGAGATGGTCCAAGTTGGTTGATCTGAATGAGACTTTTTTGAGAAAAAACAAGGAGAATAATTTTTAAGTGGTCCAAACCACTCCAGCATTGAATGGTTACTCAATCCAGCTACTCCCAAGGAAAAACATCTCTCTCCTCAAGCTCTGTGCAGGGGCTAAAAAAGGGTTCGATTTTCTCAAGATGATCTAGTTGTTCGGACATGGGATCAGGTCATTTCACTTGGAGATGTGTGCCATCATCGAGATCTCCTCCCAATTATCCTATTTAAGACAGCCTTGAGCTCCTCATTGTAACATCAGTTCTAGATCGAGCTACTGGCCAGTGAAGCTCTGCAGAAATTTTGTACTGAATATTTTTCTGAGTAATAAAGAGACTTTGGGGACATATTCTTTATGGTGTTATTCTTCTGCTTTTATGGTAATATTGTTTAGATTTATTTGTGCTTAATTCTCCACACTATCTAATCTATAATTTGTTAGTTTCATATGCCTCTGTGGATTAATTTTTGCAAGTTATCTTATGATAATTTCTGGATTGGAGGACCACTCTAGATCTAGGAGCACTAGTAGGTTTTTGGTTGAACCTCTAGTCTCCTTCATTGTGTAGTCCAATCCCTTGTGGATCTAACAATATCTTTTGAACTGTCTAGAGATCTTTATTTTTCTTAAGCAAATCTTGAGTGTGGGGTAAGCTTTTGGTTGAATGAACCCACTCGCAAGAGGATAAAGGTTGAAGAACCCATATCCAATTTCCTCAAGGGCTTATCAAATGAATTCTTTTGAAGACGGAGTTTCTCTGCCATAGCTCGCAAATATCATTAAATTTTCAGATCTACTTATTTTATGCGCTTTATTTGTCATATCTAGCTTTTAGAGCTTAATTAAAGGGTTTATCCCTTCTAGCTTGCCCAAGTGTAGAGGTGTCCTCATACTCTTGTGGCTAGCTTTTGTAGTTTTACATGTATATTCTCATCATTTTCTGATTTATTTGATCTCATTTCAGAACTGATTTTCCTCTCTATCTCTTGCACAGATCTATCTTTTGAAGGTCTGAAGAGGGTTTTTAAAAAAATCGATTTTGAAGAGATCTACATTGGAAGCTTGGGAAATCAAGGAAATTACAATTTTGTGGCCTTCAATACCCTTGGTTGTTGACAAAAAAACAGAGTCCCTACCCTCTCCTGTGCAAATTCCCTCTTGGAAGCTTGGACGTCTATCTCTAGCATCAGATCTATTGAAGGAAAAGCGAGTTCTTTTTGGAGGAATTTTTCATTGTAAATTTGTAAAAAAATGCATTGTAGATAAGTTTTCTCATTTTCTTGCATTTTGAGGAAGGGCATTCTCTCTTTGAAACCCTTGTTGTAAACACTCCTTAAAGTCGTAAACCCTCTCTTTTCTACAAGAGGGTCTCTCTTCAAATAATAATAAAATATTTTTTTCTGTTTGAGGGAGCTTGGGGTTTTTCCCCTTGGTATCCCTATCTCCTCATTTGGTAGGAAGGTCTTGA
>APFE030941361.1:15803-33815 GCA_000404065.3 Pinus taeda
CACCTACCTACAAGTCAGTGAGAAAAGCCTCCAACCCCACAAGGTGTGGTTGGTGGCAGGGAACTCAGAGAAGGGGCTATCACACTAATCCCAACTCTCTCCATTTGAGCTATCTCCTAAGTTAGCTAAGGGGGGTGGTCCCTAATGAAAAATTAAGTTAAAAGATGTGAGCTTCTAGGAGAGTGTTATAGTGAAAATGGATTACTTTTAAGGATTTATGAACAAATATGAAATGAGCAACTTGAAATAACAATGTCAATCATTAATATGACTAAAAACCATAAAACCGGTGCCTTATAAGGAATTTGCTCAACAATTTAAAGATATATTTGCTCAAAGTAAAATGCAATGCTCTCAAAAGAGAAAACAAAGTCACCCTGAAATGTAAATAAGAATTGTTAGCACAAGATATGTAAGATACAAAATACTTTTGAGATAATCAACTTTATAAATCAAAACATGTGAAACATATCTTGCCAAAACACAAAAATTTATAGTTAACTTAGAAATGTAAAACAAAGGAAGTGCTAAACCAAGACATCAATATGTAAATAGACTCAAAACATGAAAAGAAAACACTTGTTTGAAATGATTACAATACTTGCTTTTGGAATAGACTTTGCATATGAAGACTCAAACCATCGAAAGACAAGTAAAGTAAATGTAATGAAAAGTGCTCTTGGTTAATTTTATTAATTAGCTCTACAACAAGAATACAATTTAACTCTTCAATCCTTAGACCTCACCCTCGCCTAATGATATAGATCTCACAGTGAGGAGTCAATAGAGGAATAGAGGATCCCTAAGATGTCTACTTCAACCAACTTATGTTGAAGGTAAATTTTTAATGAGACTTAGGGCCTTCCTACATTAAAATGCCTATATGAAATGCAAATTGTGTTAATTCCCCAAATTAAAATAATGATACATGCAAATGCTTCAAAGAGATTGATTTGCAATGCTTGAAAATGAAAGAGGTTAACATAAGTTGCAATTATAACTTCAATTGAAGGAATAGAATTAGCTTACAAGTGTTGCATGTATTTCATCAATGAATTAAAATGATACAAGTAATTTGCTTGAAAGTAAAATTTGTTTCAAATAGACAATGGCAATAAATTGCTCCAATATTCAAGATAACAATATAGTATAAGGATGTCATTTGGAACAATAAAGGATTGGTTTGAGGAAGAGCGAGGATGAGGGAGACTGCTGCGGGTTCCCATGGAGGTCTCGGGGGCCATAACCCCGAGGATTGACTGCTACAGACCTCGCTCCGCACTAACCTGATTCACATTTCACCCCCCCTGCCTGGTTTACCTTACCGCCGCGATTATTTGCTTCAAGACTCACCGTGAAGCACACTTGGTAACCTAGCTCCTTGCCTGCTGCCTCCTCAACATCTGTTGTTGACTGTTACTATCAGTTCCGATGGAGATGGACGACGTAGACTACGAGGCAAACCCCAACCCCAACAAGGTAATCCGGGCGCACCACTGAACAGGGAAGAGCTCTGACCCCTTTGCTTCCAATCTATGATCGTTGACAGCAACCCAGTCTGTTCCATTCTATTCGAGCCTATCTGATAAGCATCTTACGCCCTTCGTCCACATTGAAGATTTGCCTGGCCTAGACTGCCCTCCGCTCTCTCCAGTGACCTTGGGTACCTGTCTACAACCTTCTCCTACTTTCGATGCTCCCTTGGTACACCCTCCTCAGTCCTCTCTACCCTCTTGTGCACCCTCCTCCTCCCACATCCCTCCGCTCGGACCCCCTCCCCTTTCTATCCCAGCTTTCACCAGTGCAACCCTATCTCCCGGAAATTCTAACCCTAATACCCCTATTCGATCTGGGTGCTTCAGTTCCCCCATCCCTAACCCTAAATCTACCTCGTCCACTCCCCAAACTGTCAATCAGAGTTGTAGGCGTTTACTAAAGGAACATCCGACGGCCCGGCGCTTAGATAAGACTAAGAAGGGAAGGTGCCTTAAAGCCGTGGACAGGGACATTAACCTTACCCCTGGAGAGGACATTCCGATGGGGGAAGTTGCAGACACAACAAAGAAGGTCTTGGTTGGACGTGTAAGGGGCAGAAACTACATTGTCCAACGTCTGCACCTCTGGACTTCAAAGATTTGGAGCTCCCTTCTCAAAGAACTTCCCATCATCAGAGTCTTAGCTCGTGGTTGGTTTGCCCTTCGGTTTCACAGGGAAGAATACACGGATTGGATACTTTCACGTTTCTGGCACATTAAGCTTGCACCAGTACTGCTAAAAAGATGGGATCCCTTATTTGACCCAAAACACGAATAGTTGGGCGCAGGGCCGATCTGGGTCCAACTGTCGGGCCTTCCAATGCAGTTTTGGACCCTTGTTGTGTTCAAGCACATAGGAGATACACTGGGAACATATTTAGAACATGACCAGTCCTTTGAACAATCTGGGATTATGACAATGGTGAGAATCCTTGTTCGTCTCGATACCAGGGAGGGGTTGGAGGAGAAAATAACCCTACACTGGAGGCACTTCTCGCATCGACAAAATCTGGATTACGAAGGAGTGCCCTTCCGATGCCGAAGATGCCACAAGGTGGGTCATCTATACAAGGATTGTCCATCGCTCTCTACTTCTACAAAGGAGACTGCAAAGGGTGTGAAACATCGATTGTCTGAAGATCTAAATGTGGACAAGCAGCCCTCAAGTCAGGATCACTTTAAGGAAGCAGATGGAGTCACTGAACAGCAAACCAGTACTCCAAGAATACCATCTACATCCCCTCCTCTGACTCGATCTAGGTCTGCGTTGGAAGTTGCTTCTACATCGGGTAATGATCCTATTCCTTGCACCTCTGCTCATATTTACAATCATTTACATTCATCATTGCATATTCCTATGTCTGACTCTGAATCTCTTTTGAGTCCTCAACCTTCCATAAACTGTGGATTTGAGCCCCCCTCCCCTATTCTCTACTACCCCTCCAACCATACCAGAACTTAACACTCTCCCTCACCCATCTCCCTCCCCCTCTGCATTGGGCTCGCACTCCTACAACCTTCAATCCCGTCCACAGAACAGCATCCCCCTGCTTGGCCTCAGAATACCCTCTCAACCTACAAAGACTAAACCCACCAAAGGCAGACCTTCTAAGCTTGCAAAAGCCATTAAATCTACAAAGGCAAATGTGGCGCAAGGTCGTCAAACTACTATTGAAAGGGCACTTAGAGCATCTAAACCCCTTGACTCTGTTCCTCTATGATTTGGCTATCTTTCAATTGCAGGGGTTTAGCCAACCCTAAGAAAAAACTGGCTCTTAAGCGCCTCTTGAATCGATCCACATATGACATATTATTTCTACAGGAAACCCTAGGTCTCTCTGATCAAATCATTAAAATCCTACATACTTTACTTCCTGGCTAGTACTTTCAAGGCCTAAATGTTGTGGGCAGATTTGGGGGTCTTGCCATGGGCATCAACCCAAAATCTATCAAAGTGATATCCTCTTGGGGTGGCTTGGGTTTCTTGGGCATGGATATTCTAGCTGCTAAACTAGGCAAACACATCCGAATTATTAATATCTACACCCCCAACCAAAACAAACTTACATTTTGGCAATCTCTGATAGCTAACTCTCTGATCAATAGTGCCACCATCATTGGGGGAGACCTAAATTTTTCCATTGGGAATGAGGAATCCTGGGGTCATCACTCTCAATTTGACTCCCTCTCAGACCAGCTGAGCTCCCTCCTGGACCAATATGGGCTTATAGATGTACCCATGAACAAGAAGATGCCCACTTTGCATAACAGGCGTATTGGTGATGTTGCCCTTGGAAGAAGGCTAGACAAATTTCTTATGCATGAAGAGCTCCTCCAATCCGTAGCCTTATACAAACAATGGGTGTGCTCGAGAGGTATTTCGGACCATTCCCCCATCTTCTTGGAAGTGACCGGCCCTTTCAAGAAACCCAAGGCCCCTTTCAAATTTAATTCATCATGTTTAAAGGAGCCGGACTATGTCAAATTAGTCACGGATTTCTAGCAAGCTCAGCCTCCCCTTAGAGATCAGAGAAAGGTTGCGGATTTCTGTAGGAACCTGAAACAGCTCAAGAGATTAACCATTGATTGGTCTAAGAGAAAAAAAGAGAGCGATGAACTATCTCTAGTGGATATTGAAAATCAGATAGCTTCCTTAACTGATGACATTGGCCTTGGCTACTTATTCAATGAAGCAAAGCTCTGCCTTGTGGAATTGGAATCTTAGCGATCCAAGATCATCCTGGATAGGGAAGAATTATGAAGACTTAGAAGAAGAGTAATTTGGCTGCAAGCAGGGGATGGCAATACTAAATTTTTTCACAATTATGCAAATGGAAGGAAAGCCAACAACACTATTTGGCAGATACCCATGGAACAGGAGCGATTGGCTACTACTCATCCTCAGCTCGCCCAACGAGGAATATTCCACTTCAAGCATCTTTTTAAAGCCCCGCACGCCCCCTCTCTACCTGAAATTATCAATCTTGTTGGTCACCTCCCTAGATAGGTGGATCTAGATGGCATTGAAGACCTTATCAAACCTATCACCATGGGGAAACTTGAAAGCACTTTAAAATGGTTCAAAAGGGACAAAAGCCCAGAACCGGATGGCTAGCTTGTGGAATTCTATATTGCTTTCTTGGACATTATTGGCCTAGATCTGCTTGGAGTGATTGAAGAAAGTCGAACTCTTGGTCGTATTTATGCCCCACATAACTACACCTAGATTGCCCTCATCCCAAAATCTGACTCCCCCTCCTCCTTCCACGACTTTCGTCCTATATCACTCGGCAATTGCCTATACAAAATTATAGCCAAGATCATAACCAATCGTATTAAGCCTATATTATCTAAACACATTTCTCAAGAACAATTCGCCTTCCTTCACCACAGACATATCCATGAAGCCATCAACTCTGCCTAGGAAGCCCTCCACTCTATTAAATTGAGAAAACTCAAAGGGATGGCACTCAAGATAGACTTATCCAAAGCCTTGACAAAGTAAGTTGGCTTTACCTAAGAATGATACTCATCTGGGCTTCCCTCTGGAGTTCATTAATTGGATCATGGGTTATATTACATCTGTATCATTTGCAATTCTCATCAATGGGTCAGCCTCCCACCCCTTTCAGGCGGAAAGGGGAATCAGGCAGGGATGCCCCTTATCTCCTCTGTTGTTCCTCCTTGTGATGGAAGGCCTGAGTAAACTTATAGATTCGGAGAAGCGATTTAGGAGGCTCGGGGGTTTGAAGATTACTGATCACTTCCTATTGACCCATCTTCTTTTTGTGGATGGCATTCTCATATTCCTCAATGGGAGTGTACAGGACATCATTGCTCTAAAGGAGTTATTAAAACTCTTCAGTGTTGCGACAAGAATGGAAATCAATAGGGAAAATTCCACTATATCTTTCTCTGAATTCTCCCAACAGGAAATTCAACTCTCACTACATAATTTTCCCTATCAAGTATTACAGACCGGACTGAAGTATTTGGGCTTTCGGCTCAAAGTGGACAGATACAAAATAGCTTATTGGTATTGGTTGATTATCAAAGTGGAAAAAAGAATAAATATATGGTGTCATCGCTTCCTATCCAGGGCTGGAAGATTGATACTTATCAAAGCATTATTAGAAGCTACTCCTGATTTTTGGATGTCTTTAGCTTGGATCCCCATGGGGATTCTTAATAGAATCCAAAAAATTTGCAACCATTTCCTATGGAGGGGAAAGAAGGATGGGAAGTCGTATGCCTGGGTTAAATGGAGCAGAATTGCAACACCCAAAATATGGGGAGGTTGGGGATTAAAGCAGCTTCCGGGTTTTGCACAAGCTCTGGCTGCTAAACAAGGCTGGTTACTCCTGAACCACAAGAGTCTCTGGTCGGAGGTGGTCTCCCACAAATATATCTGGCCCAGCTCCATAATTGAGTGGATAAGACGACCCTCTTGGAACAGAAAAGGTATCTCATTCATTTGGAGAGCCATCCTAAACACCCTGCCCATCATCAAAAGAGGTCTTATCTGGAAGATTGGGAATGGGGCATCAGTTCGCATCGGGATTGATCCTTGGACCGGTAGTGGGAATGCATATCAACTGCCACTGGATCTGATCATGTTCCTCAATAACATTGGTATCCTGTACATAGCACAACTTGGAGATCATCGAAACACAACCTTTCTACAACAAGCATGGCACACTGGTGTGGGATGGAATATCACGAATCATTGGGAAAGACCATGGAAAAATTATCTGCAAACTCTATCAGAATCCCATGTCTGACTCAATGAAGATGAGGATGAGCTAATTTTGGATCTCTCCAAATCGGTTCATTATTCATCCAAGCAAGGGTATGACCACATACAAGCAAAGGCTAAACCAAACAGATTGATGAGTTGGTGGACTCACCTATGGAAGCTAAAAGCTCCCCCACACACAAGATTATTAATGTGGAATATTATTGAGGATAAAACACCCACAGGAACTAATTTCAGAAAAAGGGCTTTCACAGGACTTACTTGGTGTGTACTATGCCATCAAGAGGAGGAAACTAACCAACACTTGTTCCTCACTTGTTCTACTTCAAAACTGCTATGGATGCAAGTTCTACTAGCTGTTAATATCAACCAAAGCTGGCATGGTGTGGATATCCCAAGTTCCTAGGACAACTGGTGGGGTGAAGCAACAGATCCAAATATCAGAAACCTGCCGATGTTGGTCTCTTGGCACATATGGATGGGACACAACAACATCATCTTCCGGGACAGGCTCATAAATTGGGACCTAATCCCACCAAAAATATGCTCGGGCTATAAGGAACTCCCAGCTGAAGATCATAACAACAGACCCAAGATCATCACCCAGGAACAAATCGATAAAACCCGGCCTTGGGCTTATTTTGATGGGGCTGCACAAGCCTAGGGTTGTGGGGGAGGCATAATTTTCCATCTATCAGACACATTTTTTTTCACATATGCATGGGTTTGGGCGAAGGCACAAATAATTATGCAGAGTTGATCACCCTTCGCCACTTGATACGTTTTGCCATTCTCAAACACTGTAGACACATCCAAATATTTGGGGATTCCAAAATTGTCATAAATTGGTTTAACAATACAACCACAAGCCATGCATATTCTCTAAGAACTATTATGGATGATATTGTTTTTCTAAAAACATATTTTGATCATATTTCATGCACTCACATCTACAGGGAGTGTAATGAAAGTGCGGACAAGCTTTCAAAAGAGGCAACACATCATCCTCGAGGAGAATGGATGATCACAGAACATTCACCGGAAAGAGTCTACTAGTACTTTCACAGGCCATACATAGACCAAGACCTTCAGTGGGCGGATAGTCCCTAAGATCAACAACACTTTTTGTCTATTTATTACAGCTTATAACTTGTAATTAGTTCTTTTTGGGCTTCTAAACAGCGATCACCCACTGGTAATATTTTGGTTATGTAATATCATAGATGTACAGCACACCCTACTGGGTCTACATATTACTTCTTTAGAACTATATCAATTGACTAAGGTCACAGTATTTTCATATGCCTATGGGCATATATAGCATGTAATTTTCAACAGATAATGGAAATTACGATATTTTCTCCCCGGGAAAAAAAACAATTTAGCGTAAAATTGAAGCATGTATTCAAGTGTTCATGAAACAATTTACCAAGGTAAATGGAAACGAATCAAAGTTTGTTAAGAATATAAAATGCTTGCATGTAAAGGATTAATTGCCCAAAGTAAAGTGTAAGCTTGTAGCTCCAAGCAACCATGAGAAAGAAAATGCAAAGCTCAAATGAAATTGTAACAAACTTTAGCTTAATGAAATGTGATAGTGAGGTTTTGTTAATTCCCAATTAAAGCATGCATGTAAGTGAATGAAGTATGAAAGCTTAAATCATGCAAATGTCAATCCACCCAAGAGAAGCCTCCCTCTAAATGGAGAGATAGGATACCAAGGGAGAAATCCCAAGCTCCCACAAGCAAGTTAGATCTTTTATTAATATTACATTGAGAAGAGGGCCCTTCAAATTTCTCAACTATACTTGAAGGAGAGTCCTCACAATAATTGCTTGAAACTTGGACATTAGACCTCATTTCTTAAGAAAGTAGTGACAAGATCTCACAAAACTTATGCAAGGGAAACAAGGTGTGAGTTTCCTCCAAATGCCCACAGCTTAAAGAGGAAAATGGGCAACCCTCTAGTGAACTTGACTTGGCCAAAAAAAAAAAACTCAAAAGGGCTCACAACATCCTTGGAAATCGAACCCCCAACACTTGCCAAAGGTCCTGCAAACACTTGTTAGATGTTGCGGGAAGTTGTTATTCAAAATCTATCACACAAGAGTTAGCAAACAATCCAAACAATGGCTGCAAAAGAAGTTAAGTATTAATGGAAAAATCAGCAAGATAAAATGTATATGTACAATTATAATTTACAAAAGGTTAAGCTAAAGAGTGAGTAAACTCTCGTTTTTGCTTAGCCATCTTCAAGCTCTTAGATAGAAAATGAAAGAAATGAAGTACAATGTTTTTCAAAAGAGATTTAAATTTAGAAGTTCTCAGCTTGCGTACAAGCTATGTGCCGAAATCCCTACAAAACCACTTTGTAAGATAAGACTATAAAGGTTTAAAGAACAAATGAGAGCTCCTTTAAGAATGTAATGTATCAAGAGTGGGTTGGTCTCTCCAAAAACTTCCCCTCACGCTTGATTCTGTAATCCCAAAAAGATGTTCCCTCTACAAAACTTCAATCAAAAATTAGTTCCATATAGATTTAGCAATAAACAATGATAAGAAACTCTAGAGATTTATATAAAACCGACTAGAGCATTTTATACCTAGAGCATACTTCTAAATCAAATGTCAATGCAAGATAGCTCTACATTAACAAATCTACAAGAGCATAAGGAAGCCAAATAGATCAAAGCATGAGTAAAAGGAATTATATCAGTGTTCAACAATTCATCACACTCGAAAAGGAGGAACACCTCATGAATGAAACCCCAAAGTCTTTATTGATATTTTTGAAAGTGTACAATGTAGCAACGCTTCCGCAAGCACAATAGCTAGTAACAATATTCTACAATGTGAGAGCCCATGGCTCTATTATATAGAGAGTTGGGAGCAAATCCCAATGAAGAATGACAATGACAAATGGTATTGGAGTAAATCCCAATGTAGAAGTGATTAAACAAGTGGCATGAGGTGACGATCCCAAAGAGAAATTTGAATTTGTTGAATGGAGCTCCAATGCCAAGTGTAAAAATCAAATTCTGGCAAGTGGACATCATTTTCTTCTTCCCTTATGTGCCAAATTCGAATTTTATGGTGGAATGACAAGTATATATGGGTGGTAACCCATGTGCAGACAATTTCCCACAAAAATCTCCACCAAATATTCTCCCAAATCCTCTCAACTTTGCATTAACTTCACAAATTCAAATTTTCACACAGTTTTTTCATTTAATGCCAAAAATTTGATTTTATTTGAGCACGTCCTTTCCTTGATTTTAGGAGTCCACATCACCTTAGGACTTCACTTTAACTCCCTCATAATTTTCCACTTCATTTCCACAACATTTAGCATGTGTGGATATTTATTTTTCTCCATTTATTTAATTTTTGGCTTAATTAATTGCCAGATTTCTCACTAAACTTAGAAAAAATGGGTTTTGTAGGTCCAAAACACATTATTAACCCCTCAAAATGTGTCATAGTAAAAACTTGAGAGTAAAAGGTGTAAATTTGATTACTCATACTCTATACAACTTCTCTAGACTACACTTATTACAATTTAAATACAATTTTATTTGCAATTTTTGACCTGCAGGAAATCTAAAAAAAATTAAAAAAATGACTACCTAGACCTAACCAAATTCCACGAAATTTTTTTGTGTGATCTAGTATGGTAATATACATCGACTTTGGACACTAAGATGTGTCAGGGGCTCAACTTTCAAACCATCACCCCGGCTTTGGGGTAAAATGTGAGTGGAAAAACTTAAAAAATTATATACTTCTAAAAAAGAAGGGATAATTAACCAGATAAAAAAAACACTCCAAGGTGTACTCGTTTGCTGATCGAGTCCCAACATCTTAGGCCTGTTACAGACTCAAAACTCATCATTACTAGTATCACTTATTACAATTCCACGTAGGGTGTAGAATCTGGGTACAAGAAAAATTATGAGAAAATAGAAGTAGAGTTAAAAAACTCCATTGAATGATAATATCTAATGGTACAAGTGTCCTCTAAATCATCCTTGGGCATGGAGTCTTCATATAATCATCAGGTGTCACTCCAGTGGTCAACAGGACTGTTGAAGAAAGTGTAACTAGGTTTGGTCTTCATAATGACATGTAGTCATGGATTTTGTAAATGATGTAATGAAAAAAATAAAATTATTATTGTAAGCCTTGCTCCATGGGTTTCATGAGTAAGTGATTTTATTTTAGATGGCTCCCATTGAGAGCCTTAGGATTTATTATTAGAGTCATAGAATTAATGTCATGTATGAAGAGCTCTTCTTGAGCATGTATATCAGTCAATAAAGGTGTCTAGAAGCCCTCCAACGACAAGCACTAGTTCCACATCTCATGTTGGCCTTGAAATGAATAATGAGCTCATGTCGGCTCACTATATATAGACACATCCCTTCATACATGTGAAAATTTTGTTACTGCAACAACTGATTTATTTACCTACTTATTTTCCAATAAGTTATTTACTAAAACCCTTCAATAAACATTAAATAAATTTTGATGCAGACATCACACCACAATACAGAAACAAATACATGCACAAGAATCAAACACATCAACCCAGATATTTTGGACAATTGTCCCCTGAAAAACACAATGCGGGAAAATCGGTGCAGCAGGGAAGGATTTTATTAATCAGTTATTCTTGAGTACAACTAGGTGCCAAACTGGCTTACCCAACAGAGATAAATTCTCCAGCACTCTCCCCTAGACTCAGCGTCAAACTTGTTGGCCTCTTTGCAGCTCCCAGACCCTCTATGTCAGCTGCTGCCTCTCTGTGTCAACATTGGGCCTCTCTGCGTCACCCACCCAGGCCCTCCAGTGACTGAGTAATCCTGCTGCCTCTATGTCCACATAAGAGGCTTTGTGTCTGCCTCTCTAATCTATGCACTGATATTTTGGTGTTGTCCCTGCCTCTCTGTTAAGTACCCGCTACCTCTTGCTGCAATCCAGACCACTAGTTCGAATTTCTCAACAAACCTCACTCCAAAAATCGAACTGAATAGTCTCCCTCGGTGTGTTTTCCAATGCTCCACCAAGGTTCCGAGACGAGGCAAGGGAGCGAGGATACATGGGAGTGGCCTATGCAAAAGCTCCCAGCCAATTTTTAGGAAATGTGGGGAGACGTCAGGGTCTTAAAAACTTATAAATATAATTTATAAATCGATGAATCATATCACTGAAACAAATTTAAAATGAAAACTTAAAAGCTACAAAGCATGATCATTGATATGAATATCATTATCATATAAATTATAAAAGTCAATAAAAAATCAATAATGAACAGTTTTTCCTTAAAAATCAATAATTTATCCTAATGCCAACACTGAATAGTTTTCAGAACATCACTTTTCCATAATACAAATAAGTGGAGTCGTGAATCCTCTGTTTACCAAAAAATCCTTTCTCAAATAGACAATGTTGCCAATAAGAGGGCGAGCTTTTGTTCTGTAGTTGATAGTTGATAGTTGACAGTGGACTCAGAAAAGCACTACTTATTTGCACTATGTTATGGTTCAGCTCCACTCCTTTCATGACCAGAGTTGCCTTCTGTTTGTTGGATATCCTATCTTTCAATCACTTTGTTTGCTTCTCAGTGGTCTTCAAATGGTTATTGTGGGAAACTGTTATAATGCAAGGGTTGAGTTGGCAAATATTGCAAACATTGTGTTGGCAAATATATCACCAAGGATCTAGATTCTGGAAAGAAAATTTTTGCCAACATTAGAGAAAATATCGACAAACTTTTAAAAATACAGAAGATAAATATGATCATTGATATGAATATCATTATCATATAAATTATAAAAGTCAATAAAAAAATCAATAATGAACAGTTTTGCCTTAAAAATCATTAAAAAAAATCGAATTTGGTCAAAGGGAAACGACCCCTCACAACCCCTTTTCTCAGAAACGACCCCTCAACGGGAGGAAACGACCCCCTAGCAAGTCCCCCTACGTACCCTATTTTTTGGCAGAGGTGGGAACCGACCCCCTCATCCCCAAGTCACCGAAGCGTAGGGGAGCTAGGAAACTCGACCCCTAGGGGGGACGCATCCCCGTGGAACATTGGTCTTTTCCAATTGACCCTCAAGCCTCTTCATATACTTTTCCTATTGGTCCTTCAATGGCCAAGATTACATCTCTAATCAACGGCTAAGATTAGATTTCGCTTGATCCATGTCTTTTGGAACCTTCTAAACTAGTTTTATATTAATACCCATTAACATTTTATTTTTCCTAAAGTTTAGACTTAAGAGCTCCATTAAAAATATTAATTATTTTAATATCACCTAAACTGGGTAGAATCTGCCCAAACCATTTCTGGGTCTTGGAGATCTCATGTGCTTTAACCTCTCCACCAATTTTCATGGCTAGAGCACATCCGATGCTACCCCAAATCAATACTCCCTCTTAGCAAGGATTGTGCTCTAGTAATACTCCACACTGAGCATCACTTTGCTTATACGGCACCAGTACCTGTGTTGATGCTACGCCTCCTCGCCCAACATCCTCTGCACTACTGCATCCTGTACTGCTATCCATGGCTCTATCACTGCCACTACTGCATCCTTACAGCAGCTCCCTCTGCAACTGTGCTACTGCTAGTCCTTCCTCCCAACATTGCAACTCCCTCTGCATCCATGTTGTTGCTCGCCTTCTTCCCAACACTGCATCTGCACTGCAACATCTTCTCATCATGTTGCATCATGATACTGCTGCCTGTTACTGCACTGCAACATCATACCCATTTCTGCTACTGAAATGGATTCTTTATCATCTCCATCTTCTCCCTTAAATAATCAAACTTTGTTCTTCCAAGGGCCTTTGTAAAGATGTCTTCCACCTGTTCTCCTGTAGGAGTGTAGCTCAACTATACAGCTCCTCGTTGGACACAGTGTTTGACAAAGTAACATCGAATATCAATATGCTTTGACCGATCGTGAACTACTAGATTCTTAGAGAGCTTGACGCAACTCTGATTATCACACTTGATCCTGGTCACCTCCATCTTTCTTTTGAATAGGTTCACAAGCAATTTTCTAAGCCATATGGCCTCGCACGAAGTTGCACTTGCAGCCATATATTCTACCTCAGTTGAGCTTAGAGCTATGGATTTTTGTTTCGTACTGCACCAAGAGGCCATTCCCGATCCAATGTTGAAACAGTACCCAGAGGTACTTTTCCGATCCACTGAACTTCCAGCCCAATTTGCATCAGCAAATCCACTCAATCTTATATCCTTACTCCTGGTGTACAAGAGTCCATAATCGACTGTTCCCTGTATATATCTAAGAACATGTTTAGTTGTTGCCTAGTGCACCCTCTTCGGTTCCACCACGAACTAATTGAGGGTGTTGACAATGTAACAAATGTTTGGCCTGGTATTGACCAGATACATCAGAGACCCTATGAGCTATTGTATAAGGTGGGATCAACATCCTTGTCTTATGCTGCATCAATTTTCTTCCAATGGGTGATCATTGGAGTAGCCATGGTTCTACAATCCTGCATCCTGAATCTCTTCAGAATTTCTGTAGCATATCTCCCTTGTCCAAGGAAGATCTCCCCCTTTTGTTATCAAACATCCAACCCCAGGAAATAATGCATCTGTCCCAAATCCTTCATGTCAAATTTTGTGGCTAGATTCTTCTTGCAGTCCCCGATGAGCCTGGATGATCATGTCAACAAGAGATCATCCACATATAATACTAGGATTAGAGGCTCATTCTCTACAACCAGATAGTAGAGATTTGGATCTGCGTCACTCTTGACAAATCCCATCTTCTGCAAGTGGCATCAATTCGACCATACCATGCTCTAGGTGCTTGTTTCAACCCATATGAGGCTTTCTTCAATCTGCATACATGAGACTTCTTCTCATGTGTCTCAAAGCCTTCTGGTTGTTCAATGTATACCTCCTCTTCTATCACCCCATTCAGGAATGTCGTTTTGACATCCATCTAATGAATCTACCATCCCATCTGTGTTGCAAGAGACATCACGGTTCTAATAGATGTATACTTGGATACTAGGGCGAAAGTCTCTTTGTAGTCGATTCCTTCCTTTTGAGCATACCCCTTAGCCATAAACCTGGTTTTGTATTTTTCCACACTACCGTCTGCAGCGTATTTAATCTTGTATATCCATCTCGAACCTACCACCAATCTGTCTTGAGGCCTCGGCACTACCTCCCAAACATCGTTCACCATTATGGAATTGTATTCCTCTACCATCGCATCCAACCAAACCTAATGTTGAGCAACCTCTTGAAAACTAGCAAGCTCCCCATCCTGAGCTACTAATGATTGATATCTATCTGGTTGTTTTCGCTCCCTTTTATTGTTTCTTGGTGCACCGATGAAATCCTTTGCATCTTGCAGAATCTTAGGATGTTCCCTGCTCGTTCTTCCTCTGGTAGCAGGTGCTTCTGTTAGCTCCTCCTCCTGTGATTCTTCTTTATCCGAGGAAGAATTCTTTACTTCGGTTGGTTGAAGTGGTTTGACCAACGGCTCATCTTTTGGTTGCTCCTCGGAAGGTATTTATCGAGATTTTCTGAAGGCCCTATCCTCCATGAACTTCACATCTCGTCGAACTACTACCTTCTTACTCTCTAGAAGATAGATTCTATATGCCTTAGCATTCTCGCTATATCCCACTAGGTATCCTTTCTTTGCAGTTTGATCCAGCTTCTTCCTCTTTTCCTCGGGTATGCGGCAATATGCTAAGCTGCCAAATATCCCGAAATGACTGACTCCAGGTGTCTTCCCCGTGAAGACTTTCTTTGGAGTAATCTTGCCCAATGCCCGAGCCCAATGCCCGATGACGAGTTCTATTTTGAACATAGACTGCCATGTTTCATGCTTCTGCCCACAGGAATTTTGGCATATCTTGATCATCCATCATGGCCCTAGCTGCTTCCATGATAGTTCTGTTCTTTCTTTCTGCTACTCCATTTTGCTCTGGATTGTAAAGAGTTGTCCACTCTCTTCTGATGCCCTCCTTAGCGCAAAAATCAGTGAAGTCCTTATCAACATACTCTCCACCATTATCTGAGCGCAAAACTTTTATTTTCTTCCCTATCAGGTTCTCCACCAGATCCTTGAACTCTTTGAATCGACAGAAAACCTCGTTCTCTGTTTTCAGAAAATAAATCCAAGTTTTCCTTGAATGATCATCAATGAAGGTGACGAAGTACTCGGCACCATTAAGAGCTTTAGTAGACATAAGTCCACAAATATCTGAGTGTATCAATCCCAGTACACTCTTGGCCCTGTTTTTACTTCTAGGAAATGCCGCTTTCGCATACTTTCCTAGAGCACATCCTCTGCATACATCATCTCATTTTGTACTAAAATCCGTAATTCCTGTTACAGTTTTCCTGAGAATTCTTAAATCCCCATGATGCAAATGTCTCATTCTTCTATGCCATAGTTCGTTCAAATCCTTGTCTCCATGACTGGCTATCAGTGCCATTGATGATTCTAGTTGTAATTTGTACAACCTATTACTTTTGATCACGATCTGCACTTCCCTTTTCCAGCTCGAGTGTTTGACGTATACTTTCTTCTTGATGAAGAAAAAGTAATAGCCCTTGCCTTGAAGTTGTGATACAGAAAGTAAGTTCATCCTCAGTCCTGGTACATGCAGTACGTTGGTAGCACGGAACCGCTCTCTCATTTTTGTTTGAAAAACTATGGTACCCTTCCCTACTGGAGTACACTTTGCCTTATTCCCCATGGTGATCTGCAATTCATCCTTTCCTCCTGATAATCTGAGAAACATTCTCGCATTCCCGTCATATGCCAGGAGGCTCCACTGTCTATATACCATACCTCTGATGACGCAAAGCTTGTCACGCAAGCAACTTCTTCATCCAATCTAGAAGCCAACATAGAGAAATCGAAATTACTACCTCTTGTGCAATTTTCTGAAAATTTGTTCAAGTCTCTTGACGTCAACGCCTCTGCATCATGGTCTTGACCCATAATTGATTTTCCCTTCCTGTCTCTGATTACTTGCTCTGATACCATGTGAAAATTATGTTATTGCAACAACTAATTTATTTTACCTACTTATTTTCCAATAAGTTATTTAGGAAAACCCTTCAGTAAACATTAAAATAAATTTTGCTCAGACGTCACACCATAATACAGAAACAAATACATGCACAAGAATCAAACACATCAACATAGATATTTTGGACAATTGTCCCCGGAAAAACCCAATGCGGGAAAACCGATGCAGCAGAAGAGGATTTTATTAATCAGCTTTTCTTGAGTACAACTAGGTGCCAAACTGGCTTACCCAATAGAGATAAATTCTCCGATACCCTCCCCAGGGAAAATTTTAAAAACCATCCTAAATTTATATGTATAATAAATGGGCTAATCCCCATGATACACAGGAAAAATGGGAGGCAGTTTTATCAATAATATAATATGTATATATAATTTTTTTGGCGAATCTCTCACCAGATTATATTATCTTGTACAATGATAGAGAATCTTTCACTGAATTATAAAATCTTGTAAGATCTTAGCAAATCTTTTACTGAATAATAAAACATTGTGAAGTCTGGGCGAATGTTTTGTTAAAGTATGAAACCATATATGATAATAAGAAAACATATTCATTAAACCATAATATACTAACATACATGTTTGGAGAAAAGAAACATAGTTTTCTCTTCATACAAACAACGTTCCAAGTTTCAGTGGTTGTGTTTGTCAAAGTTCTTACAATACACTCTTTCATATCCTTCTATTAGTTTTGATAATATTCCAAAACAAAGTTCTTGTAGGTGTTGATATTGACAATGAGTTTTGTCAAGGTAGGAGAGATTAATCTTTTCTCTACAACTTTTGTCAAGCTACCACTTTTTTCAAGTTATCAAATTTCTTCTTATTCCATAGACTCTAACTACGAGATAAAAAAAAAACATCAAGTTTGTTTACCCCAAACACGCCAACAATTAGCAACCCCAAACTATATTATATTAAGAAAGTATTAGGTTCCCAAAGGCTTGAAGGATCTAATTTTGAAAGAAGGTGACCTTGTGAGAATCTTTTCAATTTCAATATATAAATATATTTAAAATGTTAGATATTATATTTAATTCGAAATCTTCAATTAAATAATAAAATTTAATTACGTCTCTCCCAATCTAAATTGCTTATTAGCATAATTCACTACCCTCATGGTCTCGCATTTTTTAACAGTGTTGTAACATGTAGATTAATCTCCTTTTTAGTGAACAAACTCCACCTTTTAGGAAAATATGGTGCAGTGGCTCCAACCCCTACAGATCATTAGGACAAACTAAGAATAGCACAGAAGATGAAAGGTTGTACAAACCAGCGTATTTTTCAAACAACTAATCCAACATCAGTGCCTAAACTTTTTCATGAAGATATCATATTGAAAATGTTTGAAAATGGTGAGAAATCTTCTGCGAGGGTGATGCGGAAAGAGTGATAAGTTTTCATTGTTTTGAATTTTTTTTGTTAAATCAAAAAAAAAAAAAAATTAAAAACCAATATTAATGGAGATATTGGTATTTTTTACTAAATTTTGTGAAGTGATTAAATGTAGCTTTTAACCATTCAACTTAAGATTTTTTTACAATATAATTTGCTAAGTCTATTTAATATCTTCATTATCATAAAAACCAACCTATATCCATCTTAACTC